>VWZD01012671.1:560746-587076 GCA_013396695.1 Sakesphorus luctuosus
GCGCCAAGGGGAAACCCTACACACGGCGGCGGAACCCTCCCTACTCCTACATAGCGCTGATCGCTATGGCCATCCGCGATTCGGCCGGCGGCCGCCTGACCCTGGCCGAGATCAACGACTACCTGATGAGCCGCTTCCCCTTCTTCCGTGGCGCCTATACGGGCTGGCGCAACTCGGTGCGCCACAACCTCTCCCTCAACGNAGGGCGGCGGGCGGCAGCGCCAAGTTCTCCAGCTCCTTCGCCATCGAGAGTCTCCTCCAGCGGCCGGCGGGACCCCGCGCCGCCCCGCAGCCGCCGCCAACACCGCACGCCCGCCTCCTCTGGCCGGCGCCGCCAGCGCCCCCGCACCTGCTGCCCGGTCCCTACCCGCTGCTGCCCTACCCACCTGCCGCGCAACCCCCGCCCGCCGCCGCGCTCTACGGCGGCGGCCTCCTGCAGCTCTGCTCCTACGGGCTGGGGGAGCCGTCGCCGCCGCTGCTGCTGGGGGGCGGGCGGCAGGCGCTGTCTCCGGGGGAGCCGCCACCACCGGCGGCGGAGGGACCGCGGGCGCCGCTGTTCCCGGCCACCCTCGTCAAGGGTGGGCGAGGGCCGCCGCCAGGCTCCGCGCTCTACGGGCCCCTCCGGCTGTCCGGGCCGCTGCCGGCCAGGGGCTCGGCCTCGTTTCAGCCGTACGCAGTGGAGACCCCGCGAGCTTAATGGAGCCCCCCTCCTCCCCTGAGAGGGACCTGCCCGGGGAAGCGTGGAGGGGGAAAGGAGGAGGCTCTGGATCCCGCACTTTAACTCCAGAGGCGACCAAAGCCTCCAAGCAAAAGCCTCGGTGACTGTGCCTTAGTGAAGAGACAGTGGGTTTAACTTAAACCAAAAGGGAAAAAAAAAAGAAAAAAAATCAGCTGTCGGTTTGAACATAGCCATGAGCCTCAAGTGCTTCTTACTGTTCGTTGAGACTACTTGACTTCAGCCAGTCCCTCGCCACCTCCTTTCTGTCCCCTCCTCATGTTCCCACATCTGCTACCGAAGCCTTCGGTAGCAGAGCGAGGGGTGCCCAGCGGAGGGGTGCGGGGGATGCGCTGTGCGCTTGGGAGGGCGGGGTGGAGGGACAGGGCCCGGGGAGCCTGCCGGGAAGAGCAGGGAGAGAGGAAGGGAGGGGGCCGGGGGCTGCCTTGGAACCGTAGGTCTGTACTGCAAAGCAATGCATCACTGTGCCAAAAGAAATCTTTTCTCCTGTTCGGCAACTAGCATTTCGTGGGAAGGGAGGACATTAAATTATTTATAAAAGTAGTGTTTTTAACACAAAGAGAGTGCAGCTTTTTTAATTAATTATTGGGGTGGGAGGGGGCGGGACGGGAGAGGGGAAAGGGCTCAAGGAAATGTCAGGAGTTGTCTTCTGTACTGGCTGGAGTTCTACATTTATGGCCGAAACCACTGCTACTGGAAAGAGAAGAGTAATTTTTTTCCTATTTTATTTCTGTGTTTGTATATAATATATGTGCGCGTGCGTTTTATTGACGCTCGGCCATCGTGGTTTTTTCCATTTATTTCCTTTCTCCTTACCCTGAATAAAAGCTGCCCCCTAAATAAAGACGGTAATAAGGACACGAGCGTGATGTCTGTGCTGGCGAGGAGGGAGGGAAGCCTGTCGTGAGACAGACTTAGCCGAGAAGCTTGGCCCGGGCTGCGGGGGCAGCCAGACTGCCCGCACTTTCATCCCCATCTCTGCCGGCGAGTAGAAATGCCACGTACGGACCCGCCTTATTTTGGTCACGAGAGATGAGAAAGGTTCTCCTCTTGGGCTGTAGCCAGGTTTGGAAGTCCTCTGCAATTCCTCGAGTAAGATTAGTTTTTCGCGCCGGATCTCAGCCTTCCAGAAAAGCTGGCGTTGTGCAGGCAGGTAGATTTGCAGGCAGGCTGCCCGACTTGGGTGGGCAGCCTGTGAAAATCCTGATCATCTGCCTTTTTGTTTTCTTCTTTTTTATTTTCCTTTTCTTTCCCCTCACAAAGGACAGCAGTCGACATGTAATCCTGTCGTTTTCTTTCGGTCGAAAGAAAACCCGCTTCAGAAAGGTCATTGGCACTACAGGGCTCCGGCTGCTTCTGATGGAGGCAGCCCCACTGGCACCTATAGCGGGCAAAACCTCGGCGGGGTGAAGACTAGGGAGTATTTGCTGGTAATAAGAAGTATGCACACGTTACCTTCTTCCGACGGGTGTTATGTTAAGGCTGATTCATATTGTCTAAAGTGATCAGGAAAGCCTCAGGAAGGTTAAGTCTGAAAAAGGAAAGGTTAGGGGTCTAACTGCACTAATTACAAATTAGTGGCGTTCCAGGGCTCGAAGAATTTATATAAGTTCCGAAATGATAATTCTGGGCTCGTTTGTTTGGTTATTTGTTTTAATTAAACCTTTAAAAGGTATGAAAATCGGCAGGCTTTTTCCTCTTCAAGTCTTCTGTAATCACAGATCACCTAAACAAATGATGACAAGCAGAATTTTGGGCGCTGGTTGTTCTTTTTTGAATTACACTTGTTTCGGACCCTGGACTTTCTATCCCTCTTCTTCCCTCAGCACCGAGGCTCAGCCGCTGAATAGGTTCTATCTTATTCACAAAAATAATTCTGAATAGCGAAGGTGTGTTGTGAAGGGAAAGCTTCTAATAGAACAATCTGTGGCTGAAAACACTGACTTGTTTCAATACAGCTCAAGCAGATTTCACGGTGTGTTTAGCTCAGACCATAACTTATATTCATCAGAACATTGAGAGAGATTAGTGACTAATGTATGAAGTAATCCAACCCTTGAAGGAATTGGTTTTTATGTACACACACACATGCACACGTATGCGCACACACTATTTCGACATCATTCTGCCTTCAAGGCTCTGTATAAATATTAATCTACCCTTCTATAATCTACCCTTTCCTCTAGCTTGTATTTTACCTTTTCTTTTTTTGTAGGAGTCCACATGACCTGTCAGTATGCAAATAGCAGTATCTTTTGATTTTGTCGATCTGTAAAGGTCGGATTTCAGGGTATGTTAAAAGCACCTTGGCGGAAAGTGGAATTTGTTATTACAACCACAAGTGGGTATTTTAATCGGATGTATTTAAGTGCGAATAGGGATGTGTAAACGTATGCTTAATAGGATGACACTGGGCTTTTTACTTTTAGAAAAGTCTATTTTGCATTAAAATAATTAGAGCATTAAAAAAAATTTAAAAAGCCCACAGAGTTCGAGATATGCCTTGCTAATAAGTGTTTTGTATTTATCTTCTATGAAATTCGATTTTTTGATATATCGAGAAGCGCAGGTCAACAGTGCATTATCAGGGCGATCTGTGTCCTCGCGGTCCTTTCTTAGTCCATGCTTGTATTTCCTCAGAAGGTCGACATGACAATTTGAGGGGTCCCGAGGCGGGGCGCTGGAAGAGCTGGAAGGTACCGCCCCCTGCCCTGAGCCTGCTCGGAGGGGAGGCTTCAGGGCTTTCGCTTGCTGAAAGATATGGCATTATCCGCCTCCTCCTATTTGAGAATCATCCTCCAAAGCGAAGACAAGAGACGAGTTTCCATCTGTAGACCTTTTGGTGGAAATTGCCCCATTCGCGATACTGCTCAGCCCATGCCCACGTTTCCCGAGCAGGGGGACGGGAACAGTTAATCCACACGCAGGTGAACATACGGGAAGGAAAAACCCGCTTGTGTCTCTGTCACTCCGCCCCAGGCACACGGCAGAGGCAGCCACACGCCTCTCCCGAGCGGCCAGAGCGGCGGGAGGGACCGGCCAGCAGCCCCCGCCCGCGACCCGGAGTGGAGCCGGCAGAGAGGGACGGCCAGCCCTGGTGCACAGCCATAAATCCGAGCTGTCAGCTGTGACAGACGGCTGGTGAAACACAGCACCTGTCCAAACACTTTCCAGCAGTAGGTAATCAGAGAACCGACACTTTACATTTTTGTGTGGAACAAGCGCATTAACCATTTCGCAAACCTTCCCAAAACATCGATGTTTGTGTGTCTAGGTACTTTGTCTTTCTAAATGTGTAATAAATCAGGGTGACAGAAGAGACAAAGCCTTTCTCCTTGTGATATTTGACACATCAGCAGCAAGCCAATACTTTGGCACGCTGTTCTTTCAGCCCTACTACTGTCTGCATCACCCCGAGCATCTGTTGGATGGGTGTAGTTTGTGATACTTGAGAGATTTTATATGCTGCATAGGCAAAAGTTAGATCAGTGGCACAGAAAGCCTGGCTGGAACAGGGAACAAACCTGCCTCTTCATCAGCACAAGAGAGGACCTGAAAACATCCCATGCTGGCTCCTCCAACCCCTCTGCTGTTCCTTTGTGCACTTGGTGGAACCCCCAGCCTGAGCAGGATTGCACATGAATTCAGAGTCAAACTGGCCCCTGGTTTTAAGTGCATTTTTGAAAGGGATTTAGCTTTCCAAACAAATATTTTTTGTTCGTGAGACTTTTATTTCCCAGCTATAACTGTTTCATCGGTCTTTGGGGCTTTGAATGTTTTAACTTGCTTTAAAGACAAAAACTTATCATACCTGACAATCAAAATATTTTCATCAAATACTTTGGGCAGCTTCTCCCTATCCTGTTCCCCCACACACACACTCCATGGCAGATAATGATAAAAATGGTTACCCTGAATATTAGTCCTAATCACTTTCCTAAACCTCTTAAGATTTTAACCTAGTGAGCAGAAGAACTGCATAAACTTCTTCATGGATTAAGATCTAATTAATACAAAGGAGATTTCTAAGACGTTTGTGCACTTCAGGAATTAATAGCTGCCAATCATGAACTCACAGAAGAAATAAGCTTGCAAAAGTGATCAGTAGGTAACTGCTTGCCTGGAGTCCATGCAGCAGGATGATACAGTAACACTGTACCTATTCTCCTCTATAGCAGAGACAAAGTGTGTTACTCTTGTATCTTAGGGGAGATATGCCAGTGTGATAGCATTCTGATGGTGTTATTTTCCTGTCAGATTAATTAACCCCATTTTTCACCAACAAGATCTGATGAAGCCTGAAACTTGCTTTCAGCTTACCCTTCCAATGATCGGATATGTAGTTCACCAGTATCCCTAGCACTTATTCAGGAAGAAAACAATTAAATTAGTCATTTTATTCAAAAGCCATCTCAGCACAGCAGTGCTAGCTACAAGACTCAGTTCAACACAGACCTTCAGTGAAAGTTTCTAAGCAAAAAAGTGCAACCATAGATGTTGAGAAGAGTGAAAGAGGTTGAACAGGATTGAGTCTTGGGACTTTGTCAGCTTTTTCTACTGTAAACTCTTTTCCAAAAGGGTGATGCTTAAGAGCAGGATGTATCAGGCACAGAAGACCCTTAACAAAGAGAAGTTTCACCACAGAAAAAGGCACATATAAAGGACTCAGATTCATAGGCTCTTCATCTTTCACACCATGCCTTATAAAGCCCATGCAAGAGCAAGGAGGCCAACCACAGCCTTACATACAAGGGTAGTGCCTCTGAATCAAACTCCAGATTTTGCACAACTTCTCATTGAGCTGGAGGAGATGTTTCATTTAATAACAGGCAAGAGAGTCAGTCATTTTGTTGTGCCAGGCTTTTTGCCTTTTAAATCTGAAGTAGACATAAAAACAAAGTTGAAATCCACCTCCAGACAAATTCAAGACACTAAGTTGTCGTTTTAATAACAGTGTTTGTATCCTATTCTGGCTTTGCTGAGCTCTACAGTATCTCTTTAATGATGGGGTGAAGAGGGTTCCATCTTTCCTTCACATCCTGGAGAGGAAATCTTTTCCTCTTAAATAAATTCTCCTAGCTTCATTGACACTCTCAGAAATCTCATAACCAGCTTCAGGAAAGACATCTATGAAGCCTCAATACCCCATCATAAAATCAGACAAATAGCTACAGAGTGTCTAGTCCTTTCTTATCATTCAAACCTATATTAATGCATAATTGTTTAGGTTATGTATTTTCAGCATCAGAAGGCCACAAATCTGCATAGTGTCCAGCCCTGCACAGTAGTCAGCCATTACTATTGCCTTCAGAAAGTTATGTCCCCATAGATCTGGATGGACTAGGCCTTTGTCCTCTTTTCCAGCACCAGAGGGGGAGAGTATGAGGAAGAATTGAGAGAATACACTGTCATTATATTTGTGCTCTTGCACCATGGTATTGTTTTCTTTGTTATGAACTATTTCAAAATTTCAGAGCTCTTTAAAGCAGCGTGGCCTACTAATAGCGTCCTTTGCTATAGGGAAAAGCAATGCTTTTGTATGGTCTTTCCTCTCCTTAATAGCAGAGAATATTCAAGATGTAGCAATACAATTCTACTCTTCAGTATGTCTTGAGCAGAGTATGTGGGACCAAGGACCACAAGGTGGAAAAACATGAGAGAGGGGAAAAAATAAGAAAAATATGTTCACCTGATTTTCAAAATTCCACTGCAGTTGCTTCCTGATCATAACTATTCATGGAGTACATGTTTATAATCAGTATGTATGTGTTCATAAATGTTTTAATAAGTATAATTTAGCTGATTTAAGGTCCAATGGGTTTATTTCAGCTGTTTGAATTGCTGTGGTTTTTAAGTAACAATTTGGTACTGGAGTATAACTCTAATAACATCTGGCAGTCAGCTAGTAACCCTTCACATAAATAGTGTATTTCATGTTTATCCTTACTATTACTAAAGTATTTTTAGTCCTCTGTAGAGAAACAATATTAATTAGTACCATACCAGAGTTAAACGAGGCTTCACTACTGGCATTGTGTGGCTCCATGTGGTATCCCAGGCTAACTCACTGGACAGAAGACTCTTAAGCAAAACTACTTCTGTGAAGTTAATTTTTTATTTGGTAGATCGTTTAGTTACCTGGCTAAGAGATCTTAAAGTTTCAGCAGAAACCTGGGACCCCAGTTTCCTAACCTGATATTTTTATCAGCAGCTGTTACAAACAAGCAGATAGACTTCAGTATTCCAAGCAGAAGTTGTCAATCTTACCTGAAATTTTTGAAAAGACATTTTTCTGTCAAACCTCAGTTTACCTACAGCTTTTCAAAAGACATATGACACCAAACTGTTTATTTCAATTCCTTCCATAGCATTTACTGTTGAAAATCATAGCATCTTACTACAGAAATAGTTTCCCAAGGTTTCTAATAAGGATCTACCAAAATGTGGATATGAAAGTCTTCTAAAATTGCCCAATTTACTGTCCATCCAGTACAGTCTCTTCCAGTTTATTTTTAATAACTTATAAGGCAGTATCTAGTAGCTTTGTTTAAAACATCTTAAGCAATGACAAAGAAATCCTACTAAGATGTGGTTTTCTGCATTAGAAAAGTTAAGTTGCACAACCAGGTAGTAGCAAACTTTTAGTATTATTCCTTAACAAATATCAACCAACTGCTATTGCTCTGGGTACTTCACACAGCCATCTCCAATACAGCTGTATGTGCTCATTACTTAATCTCATGCAACACCAAAGTTACTCCCCTTGCTTTGACATGTACAAGCCTCAATTAACTGTATGTTATCATCACATTCCCCATTAATCATTTAGCAGAACTGTACAGATGTACAGCAGCAACTTTCCCAATTTATTCTTCATAAGTCAGTCCAGGAAGCCCCCCAGTCATTTCTGTGTTTCTCTGAACTTCTCTGAAGCATCTTTTTCTGACTAGTCATAAGAACACAGCGAAGGCATAGCTTTCTGTGTCACAATACCTGGAGTCATGTCAGGTTCTTCCCATGCCCCCCAGCTCCAGAAGAAGCAGGTTAAGGAAGGACAAAGCAGTTATAAATTATATTTCAAGCATCCAGAGTACAGATTGCAGTTGCACAACCTTCTCAGCAATAACCACAAAAACTAAAAAAAAAAAAACACAGAACAACCAAATCTTTCAGTGTAACACTTCAATAGTCATGTTCAGTCAAAAAACAGCCTTACTCTTTCACCTCCCTCTGCCCCCTTATCTTACTCACTCTTATCCAAGGCTATCCTTAAGGAACGTGAAGCAATTTGGCCCTTGAATCTAGTCCATAAAACATTGAGCAGAAAAAGAAAGAACTTTCTTAGACTCTTTTGCTGCCTTGATGTTGTTTACTAAGATGACTTTGCCCCAAGTCTCTTACAGAGACCATCTCTCCTTCCAGACCCTGAATTGAGAGGATAAGGTATGTAAAACTCTATTTTGCCTGGTATCTGTATTTCCCAGATCTCCTAAACCAAAGCCCATCCATTCTGTATCAAAGTCACTGCTGAGACCTTGGCCAAAGCGAAATTAAAGTATGCCACTGGTTGTGACAGTTCCCAAATGAAATGTAGAGTATTTCTGGGTCTTCTGTAGATAACAAAATAAAACATTTGTCAGAGCTCTCCAGAAACATCCAGGTTAGACTTTTTCTATTTCACGTGAACTAGACATTGCTTCCCATTTCTGTACTCTATACAAAGGAGATTGATTTTATACTTTGTTGGGAATAATTTTCCATCATCCCATACTGTTCCTGGTAGCAAGGGAGAATTTCCTCTGTGCATTATTGTTTCTTTCACCACGGATGAGAGGTTCAAATCTGTCCGGGTGACCTGACAAGCCCAGGGTATCCTATCATCTTGTTATCATAATTTCTTCCTCTCCACTCCAAACAACCAGAGCAAAGATGTAAGACTACCCAAACTATATAAACCTCAAACTTTAATTGATGTTTTCACCAGTAAAATTTATGTTAGACACCATTCTGTTCCTCATGCAGATGAAATCTCAAGACAAAAAGCTTGTCTAGCCAGCCTGAAAAGATGTGAAAGGTGTACATTTTCATAGCCTGATCTGAACGTTGGGAAATTATTCTGGGTTTTCCTACAGGGTGGAGATAAGTCCTCAAACTGGGAAGCAGCTGAAGTAGGTAGAAGTCGATCAGGTCACCCACAGGTTTATGAACACTGGAATGGTGCCAAAAGCCTGTTAGTTGGATGAGTGAGTCTGTATAACAGAGCAGAGCATGGGATACAGTTCTAAAGCTAGTGCATGTGCTAACAGTAGTTACAGTTTTCTGTCTTACTCTGAAGTACCATAAAAGCCATTTTATTTTTAGGTCACAGTGTGGTATCAGCAATTAGTAACTATTCTAGTTTCATACAAATGTGTGTTACATCAATAAAAGCCCCTACAACAAAACATCTTCAAGTTAATAACTCAAAACATGGACAGTTGTACACCATTATTTTAGCACCTTTTAATTCAGTGCACTATTTAAATTAAAGGACCACACTCTTTCTTCCTGTAGGATTCCTACATTGTCCAATATTGTTGTGGAAAGGAAAGAGTGTTGTGCAATTAAAAGAAATATTGCTCTCAGGGGCA
The DNA here is from genome assembly GCA_013396695.1 of Sakesphorus luctuosus. Classification (NCBI taxonomy): domain Eukaryota; kingdom Metazoa; phylum Chordata; class Aves; order Passeriformes; family Thamnophilidae; genus Sakesphorus; species Sakesphorus luctuosus. Next base: position 570,113 of record VWZD01012671.1, read on the forward strand.
CGAGTCAATGGAAGCCAGGAGGTTTATTCCAAGAGAGAAAAGGAACCTCCGAAAGAGAATGGATGCTTTAAATATTTAAGTCATAGTATTATAGATGTGCATGTACATAGGAGAACTAAAGTCATTAAATCTTTGCAGCCAGCTTGATAGGATGTATAAAAACCTGTTGTAAATTAGACATATTTGGGTTTTTTTGCAGTTGGACTACTTGTGGTACTTAGCTTTATTAGGAACATAGGCAGATGTTACTTTACCAGCAGTTTTTCTAGTACAGGGGACACTGCAATCAAAAAGTCAGGCTCCTTGTAAGGTCTTCCACACCCTGTTGCAGTGTCCTTTAAGAAATGAGGTTTTGCAATTTCTGAACAGTCACATGCACCCAGACTTGAATCTAACTCAGATAATAATCTAAGCTGTGGGACCCTTCCTTTTGGCATGGTTCTGCTCTTCCTCACCAGGACAAGAAGCCCAGCTTAGCAGGCTGGTGCCTACAGGTCTCCCAGATGTGATGAGGTCTGACAAAATTGTATTGTCATACTCATTCTTATTTAATTGCTTGCAAAACAGGATTGAACACTGCTTGAGTTCAATTTATTTTGGTTGGTTGCCTTTGTAAGCACCATCCATCCATAGCCTCTGACACAAGGCCAACAAGTTGCATCCTACAATCAGAGACTGTGCCTATAACCTGGACCTATCAGCCATCACTATACCAAGTGCAGCACAGGAGTATCACAAGGATCTGCAACATGAAAAGAAGGTTAGTACTGTAAACTTATTGCTAGACTACATTCCTCAAAATGGCACATGCAGCACTCAGCCTGCTGTATGTACATGGTTTCTACCAATACCAGTCACATCTGAGCCCACACACACACCCCACAAGTGCTAGTAAGCAATTATGAACTGCACAAACCAATCATTGTATTTTGTCACTTTGTAATAACTGTAAAACACTTGAATTGTGTGGATATTTCCCCTCAAAATGAATGTTAGGAATGGATGGCCACAATGCACATAATTTATTTATTTGATAAATTTCCCATTCAATGGCAAGAACAGACTGAGAAAAACTGAAAATATATTTCCATATATTGACTGAGAAGTATGTTCTGTTTGATTCCAGCCTCAAAATTTCATTTCAAAATGAGGGAAAAAAAAGACTTGATGCTCAAAAAAAAAATCCATTTGTTTTCAAGACATACACATACCTACATAAGACATAGCTCCAGCTGATTTCAGCAGGAGTTCTCATGGACGCTACATATCTCAGTCAATAAGCTCTTGTTGGGAGTGGCTGAAAACCCAGCTGAGCCAGGATCTAAATGTGAGCAGCTATACATTAATCTTAATTGCCATTCTATAAATAGTCTGGGAAAGAAGGTAATGGGAAACCTCAGCCAAATTGAGCAAGCAGTGTCAAGAAGGGGTATTTTTGTGTCCCCTGCATCATTAAAAGTCCAAATAAGTGTTCAAATTAGAAGGCTCAAACACTAACATCAAACTTTATTTTGAGCAAGAGGCTCATTTTGGCAAAAAGCCAAAAAAATCATAAAACTCATTTTCACCTGATAGTTTATTATATGTTTTTGTATTTTTCTGCCTCATTTCTTTAAACTCACCTTATAAAAGCCAAATTTGAGATCTTAAGATGCTGAACAGGCTGATTACTTGCATAGTAACTATTTTCCTGGGTCTTCATCTTCTTGCAAAAAACCCTTAAGGCCACAACTGCAGTAGGTTGTGAGGAACCAGTGGGATTTCAAGGTGCTGAGCATGCCATGAGCCAGGCTGCATCCAATTCTTCTAAAGTTCTCAGCATGCCATGAAGAATGTGTTAAACAACATGCCTACTTTTGTGCATTAACAGCCCATCCACAGACTCTGCAAAGTTTTGCCCCAAACAGGCAAGAAAAAGTCTCCACCTCATACAATGCCACCCAGAAGTCCATATAATGCCATCCTTACCATAAATAAAAGAACTTTGACTCCAATGGGAGGTGAAACCAATGAGCAACACTTGGAAGATCTGACAGACCAGGTCTTCCAAGAGCACATACCCTTAATGGGCAGAATAAAAACCCCTAAACCTTCAAAATACACATGCATTCACCAGGAAGAGTCACAATAGGCAGGATTTAGATGGATACCAATGGACAGGGACTCATCATTCTTTAGCTAAATAGGGGAAAGTTGCTCCATCATATATGAAGACTGAGACCTTGGAGACAATCCTGAGGTCCAGAGAGTCATGGATTCATGTTTTTCTAACCGGAGCTACTCCACAGGATGTCTGCAGAGATACCAGCTTTGCCCAACTACTCCTGCCTCTCAGGACAACCAATTACCAAACACAGAAGCAACTGGAAGGAATCAGAGAAAGGACAAGGGAAAAAACTTAGTCTCTCAAAGGCCTTGCTGCTGCTCTACCTGACACCGTATCAGTCACAAGTCAAGAGGTTTCTAAGTTTCCAACCTAAACACTCTTATCACCATGTGCAGCTCTGAGTGTATTGCCCTGAGGGTTCTCTTCTACCCATCAATGCAAGATGTTATCATCATTTTGTATCACGTAAACACAACTACTGTTCAAGTTACACTGATATGTGATAACTATACAGTGTTGATCATCCATATCAGGTTGAAAACATACCTGAACTCAGACATTTATACATACAGACTAGTAGAGAAATTTGACTGGTGAACCTATTTGCATAAGGCTCTCTCTCTCCTTCCTCCGTTAGTTCGACAGATGAAACACACAGAAAAACTTGGTGTTTAAATAAAACTCAGGGTTGGGGTTTTTTTCATTAGGATAGAATAATAGGGAGAATAGATCCAGAATCATATTTTTAATAAGGGGGGAAAAAAATCTTATTTGAAATTATTCCCATTTCAACTATAATTTGGTTTATTTTTCAGAGACCTGAGCAATACCGACAAACATAGTGCTGCTTTCCATTTGCTTTATTTTCTGTGGTACCTGCTTTACTTAGGAACTCTCCACAAAATAAGGGAAAAACCTCACCAATATTTTTACAAATATCATCGAATGAAAGAAATAGCAAAGGGCCCATCCATACATACAATCTGAATAATATACCAAAATTTTATCTACAAATGAAAGACTCAAATATTTGGCAACTCATAAAACCTTTTACACTTACATGACAAAAAAGCATGAATATCATGGGTTTATGGTTGCACAAATAAATACCTCTTTGCATTCACTGAAAAAACAAGTTTGTCTTGGTTAAAAGCCGCATAATATGACAGAGTAGAAATATGAGTTAAATTTGGTCACATTTGAACTATGAGCACAGGGCTCATAGCTATAAAAAATCTGATCTTAAACCTCCAAGTTTCACTGACATAAATCAGACCATGAAAAAATGAAGGTTTTGTACGGAAAAAAGACTTGTAGAGCCAGTTTCTTATTCTGCAATCAGAGAAAAGCCCAGACACTACAAAGAAGGAATCCATCCTTTTGATGTGGGAAAGCAAGGGAATGTCTCCTTCTGGACAGTAGCATGCACCTGCACCTTGAGTAGCACAGGTCATTGTGCTGTTCAGCACCCCAGGGTCCCATTTGTTTCACTTCAGCCTGCAAGCTCTGGCAACATCTCCCAACCTGTACTTGTATGGGATACTGAATGACCCAAGCAGGGCAAACAGGTTTGCTAGACTAGGACCAGCATGTCCTGCCAGGAAAATTACCTCTTCACTGGCAGCTCTGTCCAAGAGAACTCCAGCACATGCCATGTAGCTCAAATACATCTCATTTAAAGGCCAAATTTACATCCAATCTATGTAGATCTTTACACCTGACCTGTAATTGGTGGAAAATGCCATGAGAAACACCAAGGCAGATTGTTAGAATTGTTATGCATCTTTTTATAAGAAGCTATGTGATTCTCAAATCCCTTCAGGTATGTCCAATACAAAAATCCACCTGATCAACATCAAAGCAGAGGTTTGGTTAGCACAAGATCCTGTTTCCAGTACACCTATTCTCCATAACTTAGGGAAAGGTCAACAACAGTATTTCCTAATCCTGCATGAAGATTAGGATATTCCTGAACCAAATCAGGATCCTTATTCTTAATGGCCTTGAAGAACTTTTCCTTCACAAGTTTGTCCTGTCAGGTTTTTGAGCCCATGCCAAGTTTTTCAGCTCAATTTCACAGTCAGATTTGTTTCATGTAAAGAAGCATCCCTTGCTATTTAGCTCTGAAAATGCCACCTGGTAACAGACCACAGGATCAACAGTTGTCATCTGGGAGATGTTTACTGCCATTCTCTTAAAAGCTTCTCTCACAACTTGAAACCTCTGTTAAATCCCCTCATGAGAAATCTCTTGAAGAGTTATAATAAATTTGATCATACTTGTGAGGCTGTTCTATCTTTCCTGTACCTTGTTTCACAGAGTCACAGAATATGCTGAGTTGGAAGAGACCCACAAGAATCATCAAGTTCAACTCTCAGTCGTGCCCAAGAGTCACATCATATGCCTGAGAGTATCACCCAAACACTTCTTGAGCTCTGTCAGGCTTGGTGCTGTGACCACTGTTCCAAGGAACCTGTGCCAGCACCCAATCACCTTCCAGATGAAGAACGTTTTTCTAATATCTGATGCAAACTTTCTCTGACACAACTTTATTCCCTTGTGTCTTGTCACGGGTCACCACAGAGGAGAGATCAGTGCCTGATCCTCCTCTACCCTTCACAAGGAAGTTGAAGACTGTGATGAGGTCTCTCCTCAGCCTCCTCTTCTCCAGCTTGAACAGACCAAGTGTCCCCAACTGCTCCTCATACAGTTTCTACTCAAGGCCCTTCACCACCTTCATTGCCTTCCTTTGGACACTCTTTAACAGCTTAATACCTTTTTTATTGCAGTGCCCAAAACTGCACACAATATTCAAGGTGAGCAGAGCAGGACAATCAGCTTCCTCAACCAGCTGGTGAGGCTGTGCCTGATACCCCCCAGGACACAGTTGTTTCAAGAGGTAGAGGTGGTGGCAAATATACAGAGGTGTACAGCCACATACAGGATTTCAGCGCTGAGTATACCACAACCCAATATTATCCAAATACGAGTGAACTGGTAGTCATGACCAAATTATCTTTACTTGTTGCTATTGTTTTTTTCCAATTGCAACTCAATACAGACCTTTGGTTTCCATTAGAAAAATCAAAGCAGTACACTTGTGTGGTGTTGTTTCAGATCCTACTTAAAAAGTTTTTTACCTTTAAACTTGCTATATATCAGAAAGCCAGACATAATCCAGCTTTGGTAGGTAAGCTTGAACCTGTGTATGTCATCAGTATTAGATGTGTAGCTCTGGCCCTTTGTCTTTAAGCAGGCAGCTCAGGATTTGATAGATCTTGCAGCACAGGCTGTCTGGGTCCCCCTGAAGACCATGAAAGCTAGTAGAACAAGGTGAGGTTAGCAATAAGTCATACTTGAAACCCCTCCAGGCGATCTTCAACCACATCATCCATACCAGAATCTTTCATAGCTGCACATTCCATTCATGAAGACTCACCTACCACCTCTATAAGCAGAAGCACTGGCCCGCCAAAACTCCAGTTTTACACAAAAATCTTCTGATTTTGATCTGTTCTTCTGTCCCTGAAGACAGAACACAGATGTCTTGATTATATAACTAGAAAATTCCTATTTCTTAACTAGCAGGCAAGGAAAGATTTCATGGTTAAGCAGGATAGGACAAAACAATCAGGAACAAGAGATACCTTGTCCACCTTTTTCACAGTAAAGTTTGGCCAAATTCCTTGGGCCCTTTCTAGAGGCCTGGATATTCTCTGTAGTCAGAAGACCTTGTTTGTTTCAATAAACCTTGTCTAGATCTTTAGTCTTAGTAGGCAAAACCAACTCTTTAAGAGTGACCTGTATTTTATATGAAAGCATTCTTCATGGCAAACCTACGTGTCCCCCACTGTACAATCTGCTGAGAAGAACATGTTCTGCATGTTCCCAGTTAACTAGAGAAGCACACAAGGAAGGCTTTGGAAGAGCTTTCTATTTCATACTTGTGTTTTTGTATCAGTCAAAAGCTATTAAAACAAGGAAAAACACTTTCAGAAGAACAAAATATCCATCACACCTTTCCCCTTTTGCCCCAACAACTATTTTTGTTTAATATGAGCTCCAGTAACAAGAAAACAAACAAAACCTCAAAAATAAAAAAAAAGAAAAGAAAAAGCCCAAACAAAACTTATTACAAATTACCCAAGCTCCAAGATAGCTTAAGTATTAAGAAGCATGTAAAGCTACTGGGGGTAAGAGCCTGGAGCTGTATAATAATAAAGCAAGACTCAGCGAGATTCCATAATTATTTGTTACACAACCCAAGAAACTAGCTGGAGCATTTCTAAGATTACACCTCTCATATGATGTCTAATGCCAGAAATTACATAAGGCTTTTTATAACATAATCATTTATCATTAAAAAGACAGAACAAAGGGTCATTATGACCAGAGGTGACAATCCAAGAATTAGTTTACTTAGGACCTGATCCAAAGCCCGTGATAGTGATTTGCATACATTTCAACATGCTTTGGACCAGACATTCAGTATTTTCCATGTTGTAGAGTTCCTTTTTTTTTTTGTGTGTGTGTGGAACTAAAAGACTGGAGCTGTGGAGGAAATAACAGCAGGCATGTGTTCCTGTCAGAGCTGAGAAATCTAAGCTGGCACTGATTTTGGTGGTAGTAGCATCTGGTTTACATCCTCTCAGGAGGGAAAAAAAAAAAGAAGAAACCCAACAACTGGCCACCAATTCAGATTCCCAAATATGGGTTCAAATGTTTTCTAGATATTTCAGTTGTGGAACCACTGACCTACACAGACACCTCTAGCAAAAGCTGCAGGCAGCATCTGAGGCAGTTCAGATCCACCTGGATATATGTATCCTTATGCACTTTTATGTCAAGAAAAGTGCAAAACACATGACCAGCTATACTGTTACAACAGGAAAATGACATCTGTAGCATGGAAATAGAGTCCTCAGCTGTAAGTCCAGCTCTATCCGTCAGGAAGTCCCTTTGGATAAGAGTGGACACCCTAGTGAGACAGTTTACCTGTAAGCTTGCAGGTGAGGACTCTGCTTGTTCCCTTCCTTCTGGCACATTAAGAGCTGTGGAGAACACACAAGTCAGTGGAGAAGTACTATGAGAAGAAAGAAAAAAAACATTACCCTTCATATGGTCATATATGTTGACTTAGAAAACACAAGACTCCTGCATAAGAAGCAAAACAGACTTCAAATTGACTTGATAGGAAACAACCTGCAGGATAAGGTTAAAAAATATCCCAGTGTGGAAGCACTATTCTGTAGCAGCTAACCATAATGCAGTCAGAGTCAATGTACCAGGGTTGGGGAAGAAAAATCACCTCATAATACAACAAATGTACAGAATCTTGGAAATTGGGGTGAATGTAGACAGGGCTCAGTTGTTAATTGCTTTTTCCTAATAACCTAAAGGCCATTAAATGAAGGTTGTAGGATCCAGATGCTTTGTTTTATGACAGAAAAAACAAAGTTGTATAGGTCCCAGAAAAGTCTCCTTGTAACTGAACAGGTCAGCCTCACTGCACAGACTAATCTGAGATTTTGCTTGGTTTCTGGATCTGTAACTTGGTTGCAACATCCATATCTCCAGAACCCTGTCTGACAGTAACACCGCTCAGAACCAATGAGCCTTCTTGGTCTCCGCAGATTATAACTTCTCCTTTAACCCACAGCTCACTCAATGTAGTTTGTAAGCCCTAAACCTGGTTTCAACCCAAGGCTGCACAGTGCTTCACCAGCATACACTGTCTTTCCAAATACAGGCACACTGTCTGGCAAATTAACCAGGTCCACAGTGGCAGAGAGTACCTCTCAATAAAGCACAATTTCTTCTTATTCAACTGCTTTCTAGATAGAAGGGTTCATAGTGCTGAACAGCCTAGGCCTTGCCAAAGCATCCAAACTGCATTTCTAAATCTTTTTGGTTCCCACTCAGCAGAGCAGAGACCAGTAGAGCACAGTGAGGTGCTGGTCTGTATGCCTTGGTTTATGCCTGCACTAGGTTTGGGGACAGAACCTACCAAGGACTTGCCCAGGAGCTCATCGCCACAGAGACATTGGAAGCACCCCATCTTCTGGTTCTGTGATGTCCAAATCTGCCCCAGCAAGCGTGATACTTGTGCAAGGCAAAGTCACACTGCAACCAGGGATCAGAACTAAAAACCTGACACCCACACATACACCAGTTAAGAGGGGATTCTTCTCTTCCCCCTACCCAAATAATTAGTGTGCCAGTTTGCCTTTCCCAGGATACTCAGTCTTTCGTGTTCTTCAGCAACAGTCTCTGGACATGCTAACACTTTTCTACACAAACTGGGAGTCTCAGATTCAAAACTCTTTCCTATCATCCACTCTTACAAAAGGAGGAACTATTCTTACAGAACATATTTGGCCCCCATTCTATTCTTCAGACACATGCTTTCAAATGAAAGGAAAAGACAGAATTTGATATTACTTCTTGGACACAAAGCTAAACATCTTCCAATCAAAGGGAATTTCATAGATACTAAGCAAGATGAGTTTACCTTTCAGCAGGAACATCAGCAGCCCCTACAAACCTTATGTTTCCTAAGTCTATTTGGTAGGAATAAACACACTACTATTAGAACTGACAAAACACCCACATTATTCTTTCTCCTCCCTAGCCTGAGTGACACTAAGAGTGTCTAAGTAGTATCTTCTTAGTTTGAAGTCAGTTTGCTGGCTTTCTCTTGACTCCAGTTTCTTCAACTGGTGATCAGCATACCCATTAAAAACAAAAATGAAGTAGAGCTTCTGTAGAGGTGTGCAGATAATCAAGGCAACACTGCAGCCTGCAGGTGTCTTCTAAGATAACACCAGGGCACACCTGGATACTCTTCCACTCGCAGAGCACAGCACACTGGCAATGACAGGCTAGAGAATCTTCTGAAGTCACTTTAATGGGCTATGTATTTAAACCAAAGTAAAATTTTCAGACTGTTTCCATAAGTATAAGGAAATTATGATATACCTTTCCTGTCTCCTCCTCTCCATTCTTAATAACTGAATGACTTTGTGAAGGCTATTTGTAGAATTCTTTATTTAACCTTGGAAGTTTATGCTAAAAACCTGAAGATGCCAAACAATAAATGCAACTGTACAGAACCGGGAACAAAAGAGAAAAATGGAGACTTGGAACAGAAAAGGAACACACAAGTGGGGACCAATTCAACTAACACTCTCATTACCTTCTTTGATTTCAAAACAAGATACCTTCTAAACATCCCACTCAGCAGCCTATTGAAGCAAACCTTTTTCAAGTCTATTGTCCCCTTCCATCGCTTTAACATATTCCTTTCCTCAGAGCTCAAGTGCATTACCACCAACATTTTCAAGCTATTGGAGGTGATCTTCTTCACTTAAATTATCTCAGAACTTCAGATCCTTTGTCAGTTTCTCTAAATAAGAGTCAGAAATAGCATTTTCTTTTACTTCTTTCTCCACATTCCTACACTTAAACATTCTCAGCATACTCCAAGATTTTAGTTAGTTTTGTCCTCTTATATCTTTTATTAAAATTCCTCCATGACCCACCTTTTAAATCCCTCTAGCAGTTACTCACAAACAGATTCTGCTTTAACTCCTCCACTCAGTTTTGTGACCTCAGGAGGCTTCTGGATCTTTGCTTTCATTTCCAAGAAGCATCCAGTAAACTAGCTGCTCATCCCTTCCTCTCTGATGAAAGTGTATGCATTCTTGGCAAGTGGTGCGATCCTTCCCTTCTGTTTCAGTGTTTCCCTTCCAAGGCAACTTACTCTGATATAGCCATCATACAGTCCATCTGACAGGTTTCTGCAATACCTCTTATAACATAACTTTAGCTGTGTTCTAAGGCTTTGACTATTTTTTGTTTATTATTATATCCTTGGCATTCCTGTACAGAGATCCCAAGGGCTCAGTTCACTACCCTATTATTCTCAGTTCTGTTTCTCTTATTACTTTTGTACAGCTCCCTATTCTACTTTCAACAGGTGTCAGAACACTCATCTGTGGACTCTTGTCTCTTCAAGCCTAGTTCAGTCTTCAGCCTAGAAATATTTTTCCACTGCTTAATTAACTGGACATCATCTTTTATTTCTTCTTTCTCAAAGCACACAAAGTTCATGACTAGTTCACAGATAAGCTGTGTCAGATCCCTTTACTCAGCTCAAAAGTCCCATCTGACACCTTCCTGTCCCTGCCTAACTCTCTACTTAGGGCCATGGCAGGATCTGTGACTCCCTCAGATTTATTTCCAGTCTGGTCAGGGTCACACCTGGCTATGGTGCCTCTACATTGACATAACAAAAAGCAGTCAGAGGAAAAACTATCACAGCTCATCTTCCCATATTTCCAAATGTGGCTTGAACACATCCCGCTACACAGAACAACAGGAGAAACAGCCTGTGGACCATTTCTGTGTCCTTCAGAAGCCAGCTACTGGTCACCAATAACCTCTCTGACCACCAGTGACTTCTCTTCTACAAGAGCCAAACAGCAATGAGGTGCAAACATACATTAGACCACTTTGGCTACAGATGACAACCCCTTTTCTTATGTCTCCCAGAATACCCAAAGGGGACCAGAACAACACACACTGCATCTACTCACCAGACATTGATTTGTTCTAAAACCCACCCAGAAGCACTACAGCAACCTTCCCATTTGCAAAGCACAGAGAACATCCACTGATTATCACTACCCTAGCCTATGGGCTCACCTCATTTTTATGTTGCTTTAATCAGCAGTATATTGAAAAGAGCTGTGCTGCTCAGGCTTAGAGCATTTGCATACACTCACCTTGGCCTTGCATTCTCTCAGCCCAGTTTCTTTAGCACAGCAGGTGATGGTTATGCTTTGACTGGTCTCTCATGTTTATACAAGCGTGAGTTTGGGGCAGATGTTAAGACCTTTGTCTCCAGTGGAGTTCCTAATGTCATAGTATCTCTCCTGCAGCTATCTGGCACAGGCACAATTAGAAGTGATGTGATGGACACTAACTCTTGAAATTATTTCTACTTTGACATTTTGTCTACTTCTTCTATGCATAGATGGATCCCTTGCAGTACTTGCTGCTCATGACACTGAGCCTGAATGGTTCCCAATGGAGTGCAAGACATGCACAGAAAGAAGGAAAGAATATGAAACCACAGCAAAAAGGCAGAATGGTGTGAACTTCGGAATTTCAATTTATTTTTTTGTGTTTCGATATTCCAGAAAGAGTTCTTTATCTTTCTGCTTCCTGGAGATATAGATGTGTCACTCCCTGCAATTAGCAATTTTTTGTGATCATTACTACTTTAGAAGTCAAAAGTTATTTTTGAAGATTTTTTCTTGTTTCTCATACTCAGTCCAAAGCTGTTGACATTAGTGAAAAGTTTCCAGTTTAGAATAGGAATTGGGTTGATCTTTTTACAAGTATATTTTTATTGAGAAAACACAAGGTAAAAAAAATATGAAACCAGTGAAATTATCTCAGTGGAAGTACACTGGGGTAAATAAGAATAAAATAGTTCTTAATTGAACCCCAATAGGCCCTTCAGTAATTCAAGTGAGCTCTTGCAAAGGGGTTTTTTGGGTGCTCTAGAAAGAAGAGCAGAATGTAACATGCACTCCTACACTTCATAATAAAACCCTCTTGAACTCCAAAATAGCAGAAAAGGACAGAAATATTGCCTGGCTTTTGACAGTGTAGTGCTGGTACCTTAAACAGCCATCCAAACAGATAGTGTTAGCTAGCTAGAGACAGGTTCTGTGCAGAAGGACTCACAGTACAAAATGCAATAAAATCAAAGCAATTTTCTTATCCCCATTTTATAGGTAGGAAACAGAGCTCTGAATAAATTAAGTGCCTTGCTCAAAGCCATACAGGAAATCAGTTTCAGAGGAAACAAATGCAAACCTGAGTGTCATGGTAGTTCCTCTTGATACCATTTTGACCATCAGGGCTGCTTCCAATTAAGTCTTTTATTGAAGACATCTCTTTCTAGCTATACAATTGTTTTTATTGCATATCCCACATGGTGGACCTGTAGAATTATGAGTGTCTCCAGCCAGCTTCTTTACTGTGTTTTATGAACCTTAATGAGCCCTCCCACAGAAAGCTAAAATACCTGCATTTAGGGGGAAGGGAACAGAGAAGCAGAAATAGCAGCATTGTATGCAGCTTTTAATGTGGGGTCCAGGTTCACGAAGTGGCGTGTAAACAATCTGATTTGCCATGTTTAAGGACAGGCACAATTTTAGGAAATCCAAACACCCTGTTAGCCTACTGACCTCTAGATAACCTACATTAACAACAATGAAACTTACAGTATGCTGAGGAGGTGGAGGGGCAGCGCTGGGAAGATACTTTGCTGCCGTAGGAAATGGGCCAAGGAAAACTCTTGTCATCATTTTGATGTTTGTTTGATGAGTCTGTAAAAGGAGAAGAGTATCAACTGCTAGAAAATCTTTCCTGACAGATATTTGCAGTGAATTTTCCTGTCCTGTAGGAATCCAGGCACTAGCACTGAGATATGGTGCTGCCTACACTTGCCTTGATCCCCTTGCCCAAGAACTCTGCTTTTCCACAGACTGAGGTGAAATGAAACCCAAAGAGAAAGTAACTCCACATTGCCCAAGCTTTTCAACAGGAAGGCAAGGAGGGAGTGTGCAAATTGAGCTCTTTTGCCTTAGATGTATAGTCTCAGCTTGGAATATGATAATTCATGCAAGTGGAGACCCAAAAATACAATCACAGACACAGAATTGAAAATTAAGGGGAAATTAAGGTCATAAGCAGGAGCAGGGGCTGTTTGTATAGCTATTTAACAGCATCATGTGTTCAGTAAGCAGCTGCCTGTATACCTTCGATTCACCTTGCCCAGGTTTCTTTTTCCAGTGTACTGTTAGGTGTTGCTCACACCCTCACTAAAATCCTTTCTGTACAGGAAGAGTTTTGAGTGGGGCTACACAGCAAGGATGTGATGTAATTTGCATTTTTCACCTGGGTATGCAGTCTGCCAGCGTCTTTTGAAGTGCTTTCTTGACTAATTTAAGTGATTCCATCACTATAGCTAGTCTACTTCCTAGAAATCTACATTGAAATGACTTGCTTAGTGACTGCAATGTAGAGGACAGAAGGGATGTCTCTTCATTTTCTCTAATCAGGATCACTTTCAACTGTTGGGAATTGGCTCTAGTGATCAAAAGGAAACCCCACGTGCATTGCTATTTTATCTAGTTCTATATGTTTGTGTTCTCCTAACCTGGACTTACTGTGGGAAAGCTGAGGAGAAAGACCTTTGCAGCTGCATCAGCTTTGTGGTGGAGTATGTAGGAACCTAGAACAGCACTGTTGGGTGGGCTAGCCACAGCAGTGGGCAAAAAGAAATGTAGGCAGGCTACAAGGAGTAGTTTCATTACAAGCCTATCTCTGCCTGTCTCTATTCAATTTTTTTAAAAAAAGCATTTGACTATTTCTCCTCCCAGTCTTTGGTTGTGACATGCTGGAGCTTCACTACACCCAGCACTTGGATAAGTAAAATCACCACACATGCAGCACACAGGAATAGCAACAGCCATGAGTACAGTATTGTAAGAGCAAGCGATTTTGTTCCTTATCACTTTGTTACATTGGTCCTGCAAGCCTAGCCATAAAGAACACCTTGTAACAATACCTAATATCCAATATGTCTGCAGTAAAACACATTTTTCGTGTAATCTGACTGTATTGAATCCATATTCAGCACAGAAAGAATGACTTGGAATGGGAAGAAAGACAGAACATTGAGCTCTAGGAAAACTCAAAAGAATATTTTATTGTAACATTTATAATAGAAGTTGGGGGGTTTAGTTTTGCCTCAAGGTGTAACTTGCTCATAAAAGTGCTGGAAAACTTGCTGTGTATAAGAGCCCTGGCCTATGATGTCAGAATTCATTATGCACACAGGGGCTATTTATAGCCTTGTAAAGTTGTAGACAAGGAAATTGTTGCTGAAATATTGCTTCAAAAGTTTAAAGGTAATCATTCTACTGATGTATGTACCTCAGCTATTGAACAGATCTTTTAAATAGTTCCGTGTAAACTGAAAAAATCATATGGCTTGACTTGTAAACATCCACTCATGCTTCTTTATATGTGTTGGGTATAGAATTAAATATATGTATGGGGTAAATGTGGGGTCTTTATTTTATTCAAAAGTTGTCTAGGAAAACCTATGAATTAAGCATATGTATAAGGTGTTCAGAAATAAGCCAAACTAAGAGCAAGTTTTATGCCCTCTTTTCACTCCCCATTCTGATACTAAAAAAAAAGTAAGAAAATCAAGAAAAGAGGGAGACAGCAAAGAATTAAACCCAGAAACAAACAAACATATTTTCAGCTTTATAAATATAAAGGTATTTTATCAAAAAAAGTGACGCATTAGCAGAATTATGTAATTTTTTAACAGAGCAGCAGCTGTGGATGCATGAAACCTCATGTCATAACGCGAAGTTTGATGCAAAAATGCTGCTTAATTTAATCAGTCGGGAGAGTCTGCAGGAACCACTTGAGAAAGCAGTTACTCTGGGTCTGTTACAGCCAAGACTGACACTGCTGTATTTAAACCTGGGGGAGAAAAACTGTTGACTGCAGAGTATGCTCTGTTTCACTTGATTGCTGCATGCTGTTTTATTCTTTGGCTCTAAGCATTTTAATTGCTGCTATAGTGATTTTTCTGTCACTCTGAAAAGGCTTTGTGACCAGATGTTTTTTGTCAATTGTCCCACAGTAGCTGGCAATAATATAATTACAGAAATATAGAAAAATGTGCTCAGCACTGGGGATTAATACAAACTAAGCGTTTTCCTACTGAATCTTTTTTTTTTCCAAGTATTCCTTCTCGCAACAGTCAAATGATTTTCTAGCTTTGGATGAGCTAATTTCCAAAGCATTCCAGTTATATTTATTTTTTCTAGTGCACTTGTCAGCTACTTCAAACTCCACCCCAACTTCTGACAGCAAGGCCAATTGAACACCCTCTCATTGTGGTTTCATGAGGAACCAGCTCACAACATCAGAAATGGACTTCACCCAATGGCATGAACCCAAAAATAACTGCACCACTTCCACTTTTTTCAATGTGCCTGCATTGTTCCTATAGCACTGAGATATCATTACTGATTAATGCTGCTATACAAATAACATGCAAAATGGAGGAAAGTTTTCAGGTTTTGTGGTTTTTTTCCTGGTTTTACTCAAGTTCTCAGTAAAATTTCCATTGGCTTCAATAAGCTCTCTATACCAGACTAGCACTAGCACAGTTTCGTTAACTTTGCTGAATTACTTCTTGTTTATTGCAGTGGAAGTGAGTGGAAAATCAAGACCAAAGGGATGAGAAATAACCTTATTATTCTGTCCAGCAAGATTGCTCTGGTTTTAGAGATGAGGTTTAGTTTTAGCATTGGCTTCTTTGGTCACATAAAATTTTACACCTTTTCTTGCTCTCCACAGCAATTTTGGTGTGTCCACTCTTCTCTCAGTCTTTCATCTCTCCTCCCTCCTTCTGCTACTGGGCTTGCTTCTTTGCCATATCTAGCCAGGGACAGCAGACAATTTGTCAGCAATTCAAGGTATTTAGCAGTGTACTCAAATGGCAACTGATAACGAAAGTCAAGATGACAGAAGTCCTTCAAATCTGAGAAGTTCTCTGTTCCGTCACAACATGTAAGTCTCAAAAGGCAACAGTATGCATGGAAAAGGTGATCAACAAGGTGATCTCTCTCATCCCTCCAACTCCGTAAACCAAAGGCATCCCCCATTCATCTATATGGAAAATACTTATCCTGCCACATCCTGTTCACCTGTAGCAGAATCACCAATATATCCACTCTGCCAAGACAAATGCAGTTACATCTGACCGACCTCATACAAAAATACAATTTTCAAAATGGGAGGGCAGAGATTTCATCTTGGTGTTTGTCCCCCTGACATCACATAGTAGCTCTGCTGGAACTGGAGCAAGCCTCAGGTGAGAATAACACCAGGGAAATAAAAATTGTACATGGCACTTGTTCGTTTAACACATAGCTAGCCAGTCTGTACTGCACTTGCTAGCAACTTTATGTAAATGTTTGATTTATATGCTATATGTATGACTATATAAAGATGCAAAGGTAAAGGTTGTGTGTGTGTGTAAACACGTATGTTTATACCAATATATGTAAAATCTTTTCTGGTTTCCCATTTAGGAGCTAAGTAATAGATAGCAATCCTGTTGCTCCTAACTTCCAGCCAGGAATATGTCACTTTGCAGGGCTAGATCCAGTATCTGAGGAGGAAAACCTTAAAAAAAAAAATAGAGATGGGTTGAAAAGGCAGATAGCCATTGAGAAATAATCTGAATGTGCGCAAAGTATCGCTGCTAGTTATTTTTACACCCAGATGTCCTAGAGAGATGAACGGACAAGAATGCTACAATGCTCAAACTTTTAAAGAAAATGACATGTCTTCAGCCCTAGCATCAGAATCATATTTCTACATGAAACTCAGAGACTTCAATGTGCTACCTCCTGTGAGCCAAATTTCCCCTTGGATCCACACTGCAGATTTCAGGAGGTGGAACAAGTTGTGCTTTGGAGGATAAATTAGTTACTGGCAGGACAACTTTGGCAACAGATAATCTTCCAATCACTTGCTTCACTAACATTCTTCTGTCCTGGAGAAAAGGGCATGTCCTCTTGGGTCTGATATTTCTTGGAGTGAGTTTGTAATAAGATTCAATTTGGAGGGCAAAAAATGTGATGTGTTCTGTTAAACAGATACATTCCTGGTCTGTTAAGACACACAAACCTTTTCTTTTTTTTTTTTTTCCCTTTCTTCTCCCCCCCAGTATTTTTGTAAGTAC
>VWZD01012672.1:1228-41068 GCA_013396695.1 Sakesphorus luctuosus
GAAGCCAGGACTATTTTTTCAGCAGCTCTCAATAGTGTAACTTCCCTGGTCTGCATTTTAAAAAGGACAATTTAAAAAGAACGTGTATTATTTTTAATTTTCTCAGGACTTTAAACCAACCACAGGGACTTTGCTCTTGGTACAGAGACCAAGCATGCAACATTTCAGCTCCAAAGGGAAATGTGTCAGAAAGTTGTGAGAACACCAGGATATCATGGAAATTATTCTATGACCTTCACAACAGGAGAGACAAGTAACAGCACTGTAATTAAGAAGTCCAGTGGAAGCAAAGTGACAAAAGTCCAACTGTGTATCTTTTCTGATCTCTGTACAGTCCTGAAGCAGAGATAATAGGCATGTGGACCAAATTTTATCATTGTGATGTTGAGTTTCAGGAGAAATTCACGTTATACAGATCTGCAAAATTATTAACATATTGTGTCAAAGTGCCAGCATCAGCTCTGCCAGAAAGGTAACGATTTGGTCCCTTATCTTGGCATAATGCATTATGTTCACTTTCATGGAGAAGGATTTGTACATTGATAAATCTCTGCACATCAGGATCACACCTCTGTTTTGTTTTTTAGTTATACTCTAAATAAATATTAAGAGTATTATTTTGCTTTTTAAAAGAATAAGTAAATTATGCTTTGTTAAAACCTCATGAGTTAGAAAAACTGACAAGTCAGAAAACACATGAAAAGGAGTATGGAAGAGATGAAAATTCTAAGCAGCTATAATGTTGAAAAATATTAACACCCTCTTGTTTTGGTGATTTTCACTTATTCTGATAATTAGGGATTTTTAATTGCTAAGGAATTTAAAGTTTAACTCCAACTTTTTTTCTCTCCCCCTCCTCCCCCCAGTTCAATTTAAACTGAATCCTGGAATCACTTTATCTCATGCTACTTTCTTTAACGAAATTATTTTATATTCTGTCTACTCCACTTCTTGGATTCTTTTATTATATGTAAATAATCAAATCTATTGAAAGGTCCTAGTCATATTTATTCCCCACATCATAACTGGAAATTTAATATCTCTCTAAATCACTTAGCTGTGAGTACTCTTCAGATATCTATTAAAACCAGTATCTCTATTACTATCTCAACCTGACTCTGAGATCCCACAGCTAAGACTCTGTGCAGGTAGGGCCTGAGTTGTAGTTATAACTTCTAAGGATGACTTCAGATGTGCTGAATACATGTGCCTTCGTGCAAAACTTAACAATTCTAGGAAATGTGATTTTGTACTGGCATTTGTAAGTGCTAAGAAAAAAATTGTATTTGCAAATATTTCTAAAAAAAAATCTAAAGTCCTGATATAGTCTAATCAAATAGATTTTTCGCCAGTTATAATCCGGAATATATTCTTAAATTTGATCCAGGGGAGGAGTCCACCGAAACCGTCTAGAAGTAATAAAACTGAAGTTGTGCCACTGATGCAATGGATTGCCTCCTGTGCGATTCCGAGTTTTCCCTCTGTCCCGCTAGGTGGCAGCCTCAAGAGGCTCTGGTTCGTAAGGATCATTCTTTCCAGGCTCAGAAGAGTTTCATTGTTACACAAAATATTGTTCAAATACCCAAATGTAAACTACTTTTTAAGACATCCACTTAAACTGAACAAATTAATGAATACTCAGCCTCAGGTTACTGTCAATTATTTAACAGAGTAACTTCCCAAGACAATTTACTACATCTGCTGGATTTCTGGCAAGTGTCCACTTCACAAATCCTGTGCAAAAGACACAGTCTGTACAACATCCACACAACATAGTGTAACCCTTAAAATAACCAAATGTACTTTCAGCACTTAATTAAGGGCTTTCAATCTCATGTGTAGAAAGACTGGCCTTAAATGACACTGAAAGAATAAAAATAACTGTGGCTACTCTCTTAGCTGGAAAAAAAAACAAACAGCAAAACACATTTTTTCCCCCCTATTCTTATATCAGTTTTTAAAATCCTATTCAGGAGAAAGAAAGAAAGAAAGAAAGAAAGAAAGAAAGAAAGAAAGAAAGAAAGAAAGAAAGAAAGAAAGAAAGAAAGAAAGAAAGAAAGAAATTAACCTCCTTGCAAAGACTGTGGATCTGAAAAGATGTGTTAATTCAGTGCTCCTGTGCTCCCACTCCCAGCCTGCAACCATTATCAGATAACCAGGTTTTAAACTGAGGATTTTGTAAGTTGTGATTGTGCCCAAACTCCCATTATTGCTAATGGAAGCTACCTAGACACTCTCTGGCCTTTTTTTTTTTAATATATATAATTTCCTTGAAAAATACATTATCTAAAGCACTTAGCACTGTGGTAGCTAATAGCAGGCACGGTTTAAACTGAGAAGCACTAATAATGTGCAAAACAGATTTCAGTCTGTCTGCTCTACATGATTTCATGTTTCCACCACCTATTCTCATTTTTTCAGTGATGTTAAACATTTTAATATACACTGAATGTATAAATGATGTAAAAAAGTAAAATTACCATGAGATACAGCTTATTGCTTGGTTTGGAAAAGTACTAAGATTTATGGCCATGGATGTTTCCTGTTGCCAATCTTAAAATTGTTTAGCTCCACCGACAGCAGAACTTTATAGTGTTATCAGTAAGAGAGGAGCCCGACCTTGTTTGTTTAAGCAGAAGAGAATTGTCCTATCAGCCTCAGCCGAATTCACAAGTTACTCTATGCATGAGACTGGCAGCAACATCTTTTAGTATCATGATTTTCCATCTTTTTGTGTCTTCACAATATCTGTCTGGAGCCATGTATTTAAAACCTGTTATTTATTGCACAACACATATGAAATATATCTGTATGAAATTCATCCAGCAGATAACAAAATAATCTAATTTTTGCCTAACGATTATAGTCAAAGGAAAAGTGATTTACTAAAAGTGACAAAGAGGTACTTTTTAGGAAAAAAAACTATTTTCTTTGTATTCTTTAACATTTCTGTGAAACAGCAGTGGAAAGAAGAAAGGTCACATTTTTACATTGCTTGGCTCTCACTCAGTATCATCATCTTTTCTTTGGAATTAGTCATTAGTCATATGGTGATGTGCATGTGTGCCTAAAATGGACACTGTCTGAGGCGCATCTCACCTATCCTATCCCTGTTTTCCCCAGATCTTTTTTCATGTGCTGCTGTGATTGTTTTGTCTCCATCCTACAAGTCCCCATACCTGCACAGGAGGCACTGGCCTCTGTCTTAGAAATCCTCAGTCTTAGCTGCAGAATTAAACTATTTCCTTTCCACTGTGCTAGCTTTAGCCTATTTTGATACTGGTTTTGATTCAACATCAAAGAGTATGAAAAAATTTGAGTTTTCAGACATTCTTGTAGATCCTTTAACTCAAAAACAAACTACTCTCCAAAAAAATCTCCCTTCCTAATACTAAAACTCCTGTAGTGGGGGAAAAAGTATTTGCAACAAATAATTATTTAAAATTCAGTTAAAAAAAAAAGTTAAAAATCAATCTACTACTAGTCTGTTATCTTAATTCTCTTAATACTTAATTTAGAAATGAGAAAGCAGAAGACATATTCATTTTTTTTATATTTGCCTTCACTTTCAGAGTTTTCCTCTTCAGCATGTCCATGAAAACCACTTTCATGGCGTTGTTTCACACATTAGTACCTCTTGTTCTATTGCTCTACAGAAGAGAACTGTGGAAAATGGATTAGAAGATGTAGATGAGAATTTCTTTGGATTTAGAAGCAGAAGTTTGGCACTGAAAGAAAAAAGAACCAGACAATTAGCAAATTATGAAGAAAGAGATGGTAATCAGGAAGTTTTTATCCCTTTGAGTCTTCCTGTGATGCATGTGTCTTGCTTATGATGCCGTATTGATTTTCCATTTTCAGCAAGGAAACTGCAGTGCAATGCGCACTTCCATAATCTATCTACAGTTAATATTGCATTTCCTGTGACACCCTGAGCTTCAGAAATTCTGTAAAGGCAAGTTCTCCATCTTGTCAGTGGTGGAACCAGCCAAAATGCCTTTGCTATATCAAGTGACACTTCCTTACCGAAAGAAAAATGCATAGCAATAAACACCTTCATTTCTATGACTACAATAGTGGTTTTGTATTATCTATCATACTATTCTTTTAGGAAAATTTGACAGAATGTGAACACATTTTATCCTTCAAACAAGTTTGTCATTCAGTTCTGAGAACTTAAAATAGTTGTCCTGCCTGTTCTTTGAAAAAGTAATTTCTTGGCTTTAATTGATTTTTTTGTTCTTCATTCTCTTTTCTAAAAGTTCAGTTAAGCCAAAAAAAATGTAAGACAATTCATTCAGTTTCCAAGATCCAGTAATTACCAGCAATCTGGGCATGGTCCCCAGATTTGTGCCTATAATATGTGGAATTAAGGAGTGGTCCTAGGGAGAAGTTCATCAGGCCCTCAAATTATTTAGATACCAGTGCACCAAAGACTGTGCCCATATGAACAAACACATATGTTTTCATGTGCTGTTAAACTAGAGCAGCCTTGGGGCTGGAGATAAAGTACCAATTCACACTGAGATAATGTGGATTAAACATGCTCTTAGAAGTTCAGCCTGCTGTGGTCATAATGGTTATTGTAAGAGCTTCCTAATGAAATATTAACAGTTAATAGATTACTATAAGAGTCAATGAAACCCTTCACATTAAAGTATCAGCCTGCTTTCTCCAATGGAGTTCTTCTGAAATGCACAGGTTTTTGACAATTCCCATCTCAAAGTTCTCATTATACTACTTAATTTTGGTTTATTTTTACATTGTATTGTTATTTAAAATGTGTTTTTCCTCTTTTTCACAACCTGGCACTGTTGTTGGAGGACAAGAAATTTTATGAACACTGGGACAAAGCCAGTGAGATTAAAGATATAAATAGTTATTTAACAGAATGTTTAGCAATCAGTACTGAATCTGTGATAAGTATAGTATTCAAGTCACTAAACATGGATGCATCAGTACAGGAAATTTTAGCACGTGAATATGCAACCATTTAATTCAACTGTCAATGATGAAAAATTAAATTCTTCCCTTATCTGAGAATTGGAATTGCCCTATGGATAAAATTATAATGAAGACTTTCCTTATGTGTCAATTATTTCTTGTATCCTTGCATTCATCATTGCATGTACACCCAAAGAAAGGCTCATCTTTCATTCTGTAAGATGGGAGGAAGAATACTTTCTCATCACATCTGGTACTGGGAACTAGGGCTACTTCTCTGCTTTAAAAGCAATTTGAAAATCATGGATCCTAGTAAAGTAAATGAAATTACTGTGAGTAGCCTACATCAATGAGGTGTTTAAATTGCTGTCATCAGGCTTCTACTGATGACGTGTGTAGTTATATAAAATGTGTCTCTCTATAAATAACAGGATGTACACAGATGACACAAAGCATCGTATGATGATTTCTCATCATTTTTACAAAGTATTTGCACTTGTTTTTAATAAAGTCAGCTTCTTTTTTTTGAACTGTGACCAGTAATTTATAGTATTTCATATGCTGTTTAAAAACAACCATTAATTTATTTACTGTTAGTAAATGTTTAATGCTATATTCATGTAGAATGCCCATTATCCAAGATGCATTAGTTAATTTTACATAGATAAACTAAATCTGCTGTTGCTTTCTTTCCTATTAGCTAAATATATGGGATGTATGAGTTACTGAATATTTAAAGAAATGAGCAATGCAGGACAAACTTGTGCAGTTTTGCTTCATGTTAATAACTCACACAATTCTTAAAAGATGATAGCTAGTTATGTGTGGAGTCCACTCTTGAGACAAGTACAAGTAATTTTTCTTGATTTGTTGTGAATGCATTGTTCTATGTACCATTCAGAATCTGTCAACAGAAGGGAAAAAATTAAATAGAACTTCTAAATTTTACTGGTTATATTATTTTAGTTTTTCTTTGACAAAACAATAGTAATCTCCTTTATTTTTAAGGGGGTTTTGATTTTTTTTTTTAGATATAGAGAAAAATACTATTTCAACAGAAGAAAAAATCTAAGTGCTTATTCACAGAATGTCAATACATAACTTTTTTGTTTGTTTTTATTATTATTTAATAGGAGTTCATGATTGCATTTTGTCTAATATACCTGTAGAAATTCCATAGTTATTCACCACTGCCTAATTCTAAACATACAACATGGAATGCAACAGCACTGCAGAAACTGGGTATCACCCATAGTCCCCATATCGTTGTTAACCAGTTTATTATGAAAAAAAAAAACAACAACCAACGAAACAAATCAAACAATTCCTAAACTTCTTTCTCTACCTACTTTTTTTTAATAAATTACACTTAGGATGTTCTCCGACCTTTCAAGACTTTGAAATACAGATTACTCTTGCTTGTCTATAAGGCATGTAGGTGACTAGCCTGTAGATGATATGATGCATTTCTTTACTTTAGAATAGTCAAAGGTCCACAAAACAGCAGTGGTTTGGAACATTACAGTAGTAAACTAAAATCTTCATAAAATAGGAAAAGAGAATCGTGATTCTTTAATATCCATGCAGCTTCTCTGAGAATGTCTCTGGAAAATCCTTTTTGAGAGTCAAGGTAATTGTCCATGCCTCAATTTCCTCAGCATTAAAAATAAAACAATAGTTGCTCAACAGCAAGTTTAGAAGTCCAGATTCTCATTTTCATCTCTACTACTGCATTAATTCTTTATTCAATGCCTAAATATATATCTAGAGTTTGTAAAACGTTTTCTTTTGATTCAATGACATGTGACTTGTACTTAATACAGCTGAACTGAAACACCCTGTCCTCCTGGAGACAACGGCCAGCAGTAATCAGATCCGGTGGTAACAATGATCTTCTGGCTGTGATTGACATGCCTCTCACCACATCCTTTAGTTTCCAAGTTATAAAATTGTTTGGGTTTGAGGGTTCAGTTATGAAATTAAAGCAACAGTCTTTTTTTCTGTTTACTTACTTTAGCTGGAAAGGCTAACTAAGCTAGTTAGCTAACCAACTTACTAAGGCTAAGACTGTGGTTAATATCTTCAGGATCAAGAGGGTCTAAAGGTTTATGTAAAAATAAATCTCTCTATATATGTAAGTATAGATAGTTCAAAAACAATCTAAAAATTTTTGTGGTACCAACAGGACATGCTCCACAAGACAAATTAAGTGTACTTAATTCTCTAGTTCATAAAGGACAGTGGAGAACCACCAAATATTATTATTTCAACAAGTTCTGGATACAATAATTAGGGATGGGGGCAGGGAGGAGAGAGATAAAGGTCTCCAAGGACAGAAAGGGGTGTATACCCAGGCATCACTGGGAAGTAAACATATAAGAAACTAAGAATTAAGTATAGTTAAAAAATTCTGAAACTCTTTAATAAATTCTTTAATAAATAGGAATTTCTCAGCTGTGAAAAACTAATGGAAAACAATACCAAATGGAGATGAGATGATTTATTCCACTGTAGTCAGTAAACGCAATAGCTAAAGGTTTCCATAAAGCCATTAACTCATCAATGCACAAACTATTCAGCAAAGTATACAGTAGTCCAGTTGATAGTTGCAAACACTTCAGATACAGAAACTACTACTGCTATGGAAATCTTAATTTGTATTCTCCATTTATTTTTATCTTAGGTTTACAATGTGAATAGCCTACAATATTATCACCCCCCAATTAACTTAAAGGAAAAAAAAAATTAATAAAAGGTGGTTTAACACTGCAAAGTATGCAATTATGCAGTTTCCATACATGTTTCTTTGGTCTCAGCTCAAAAAAGATTTGTTTTTCTCTTCTTTATTAGTTCTAGTCTCCATCTTAAAATGCATGTATCTCTCCTTTCTTAAAATCAAAAATATTTAGGAAAAGGAGGGAAATGGGAGGCATTTCATTAAATACAGGTCAATCAAAAGCTCTCACATACAGAAGTTGCCAGCTAGATTACTAACAGAGGCCAGAAAAAAGCTGAAAAACCTGTTCTGCCTAAGATGGGTACGAGACTCCAGACTCAGTGAAGAAAGTATATTTCTGAGTTTAGATGACCACAGATTTCCACCATAATTTTGTTCAGAAACATTTTCAAGGATTTTTGGTATTTCAACTGGATTTCAGATAAATTACAGGTAATGCACAGTAACTCCACCAATACATGGCAGAATCAAATGTTCATGTTTCCCCTGGCAGTAGGTTGCAGAGTTAGATCCTGATGCTCCTAGGATTTTTTTATTTTTATTTTTGTGTAGTGCACAAGTTGCAATACACTGGAAGTTCAGTTCTTCCAATATGGATTTGCCAGCCATGAAGAGAAGCACCTGTGTCCCACATAGACTGAACTCATGGCACTTAAAACAATGTATTGGACATTATTTTCTGAAGAATTCAGCACTATTTCCATCTTGGGATTCTCACAGGAAAAATTCTAGCCTTAGCCTATGCCAAGCAGTGTTGCACAGATGTAAAGCAAAATCTATGAAATTATGCCCATGTAGAGGCAAAACCCAGCATAAATTCACGCTTCCTATTCATTAATTAGGACACATCCCTAATGCCACCTAAAATCTGATCAGAGTTTAAAATGGTAAACCCTAATCACACAATTCACTGCAACACAGTATCATGCTACTCATGAGCTGCTTAAGCCCAAAAGAAAATAAGGTGAAAAATCAGATGCCTCTGGTCTATGTTCCCAGCACTTCTGGTTTTGGGCTCAGGATAGACCAAGCTTTCTTTGGTGTCTCTGGCATGGTTAGTGGTATCTTTTGCTTTACAGCGAACTGTTTTCATTGCTTTCATGTTAACAAATCATAATTAATGAAGAACAAGTAAATCTACAAGTATAAGAGAGTGCCTAAATAAAATAAATGAAACCAAATATGAAAGCCTTCTTGAAGTCTTATTATACTGGTAAGAAAAAGCTTACCCTTTTTTCAGTTAAATATGAGATAAAACAACTATGAAACTCTCATTTTATTTTGACATTTCATTTTCCAATGTGGAAATCTACAAGTTGGGAAAGAGAAATTAAAATGTTTTTCAGATCTTTGGTATTTTTTCTTTATTTATTTTCATTGAAAGTCACAGCCATGAAAAAATTCAGTTCCACCTAACTTGTCGCTACTTCTACTAATCATTTCACAAGTGTTCTTAACCTGGAATATCACAAACAGGAAATGCCTTGCCACTCTCTACTAAATGTGTTATCGTATCTGGAGGCAATGATGTTAGCAGATAATATATCAGTGCAGATGGCAGTTGGTGTTCACTGCAAACCACAGGTCAATGTGGCACACTGTTAGTAGCCACTATAAATCATTAAGAGGAACTACCTATGACACTTCCAGGATGTGTGTTAGCCCTGCATGGAATTTTTTTATCACAATTCATAAATATCTTTTTAATTACATACAAAGTGACACAATCATGTGCAATCATCTATACCTGTTCAGGATTTAACTAGCAATTATTGAAGAAACAGAAAAGAAAAGCTTTTCTGGTTTTTTGCCCCTTTAACGTGTCAGGCTGAAATGCTTGACTTAGGCAATTCATTTTAACTATTAAAATGAGTTCTTGACCTATGTGTGAAATGTACAATCAATCTCTTAATTTCTGCATGAAAACTAATTCAATACAAATTGATAGGAAAATTTCCTGTAATTCATATAAAAATCTTGTGTATGAGTTCTTCCAAGGCAGCTATCCCATTTCTGTTAGACTCAAAATGGCTTTTTAGCACAAGGAATAGGCATTCCTAGGTCTAATACTGTAAAATGTGATGTTATTATCAAATAAAGCTTTTTTGAGCAACACTGAAGACTCATTAGATTCCTAGATTCTAAATAGCTCAATTTTACCATTACTGCAGTGCAAAACAGCCACTGTTCACCTAAATTAAAGGGCTCTCCAGATACATACGCTTGTGTAGTCTATACTGCATTTTTTCTGTATGATCCCATGTGTGTCCTGTAATCCAGTCTTTGCCCTATGAGGTACATCCTGAATCCACTTGACTCAAGAGGCCAATCAACAACCCTGTAACTTCTTCAATATAGAAATATTGAAAAAAAAATTAATAACTTTTTTAATGGAGAGAGAAGTTTCATCAGTTTGGATTAGTTGAAAAACTTTTGATGTACTACTTCAATAGTTCTTCATTATTACAGATATTTGTACTTCAGTTATATTCTGAGATGCAGCCTCTCCTCACAGGGCAAGTAATCTGCTCCCAACCAGCCTGGAGACCATCCTTTAGGTTTTCTCCAGTCTGATGGTGTCTTGCTTTGGGTGAGGAATGTATACAGTAGTCTGTACGTGGCCTGAAAAATGGAAGACAAAGGGAATATTCAGCCTCCTGGTTACAGTGACGCTGGAATGCTGTTAGCATGCTGCCAGGGCACATTGCTCACATCTGTTTAGACACCTATCAGTTTCAGAGCTCTGTGATTTTCCCAGAAAGCAAAGGAGGGAAAGTCCTTTTGTCAGAGGAGCACCCTCTACTTTGCCAGATATCATCCTTTTTCCTCTTGGAGAAGATATGCGTTAACAGTTACCTTCTGCCTTCATTGGACACTTTTCTCAATCTTCACAATCTTTCAATTATCATTGAGTAAAAATATCCCAGATGTTGTAGAACAACAGAAGTCCATAAAACCATGTCTGGCTGGCAGATGGGTGCCTCCATCTCCTGCAGAAGAGAATCTCTGATCACTTATCACCCACCACTTCCTTCTGAGCTTTTGCTCACAGAGCACTTTGAAAATCCTAGTTAGCATGTGTGTGTATATATATTAAAGCCTTAAGCTGTGGCTTCTATCTGCTGCTTTTGAATTACAAAAACCTACATTGACTATGAGAAAACAAGTTAGATGAAAACTAAGAGCCCTTCTCAAATTCAGCTCTGTGTGCTTCCACTTGAGTAAAATAGTTAGCAATTACTTCACAGAAATGACGCATCATTTTGGTTGAAAAGTTTTAATTAATTTCACTTCAATGTTTTCACAGTAAAAAAAGGAAAAATCTCATTTTCCTGCTTTTGGCCATGCCTATGTGCTGTGACTAACTAATGTTTCTCCTTGTGTTTCATTTTCAAGTCATATTGACCCCACAATGACAGCTATTCAGAGTTCTCTCCTGTCAGATTATTGTTATCTATAGCTTTTACTAAAAAAAAAAACCAACAAAACAAACCAAAACAAAAAAAACTGTCAGGCTCATAACTTCAAGGTACTACAAGGTTTCACTTTATATTCTCCACAACTGGTGTTGAACGACTTGACGTCAATACTCTATAGAATCATCTTGGATTCTGTATCATTGTATCAATCAAATACAAACTCTTTATCAGCACAGGTTGTCCAAGTAAGATCTATGACACAGTTCAGTAAAGGAACTTATCCGCAGATCCGGATATAAAATGAGAGACATCTATTCGATTCTATGCATTGTACTCAGTCACATTCTGCAAATATATAATTTAATGTAAATATTGGATATGAACTACTCAGTTTTATTTAAATTTTTCCCTCTTTTTCCCTTATTATTTTTTAATTCTTTCCATGACTATAAAATCTTTTAACAAATGCAATTCTGTTTCCCCCACTCAGTCAATACATATTCAGTCATACTGTCTAAACTTTTCTAATCTTCTAGGATTATTCTATATTTAAATTGTAGGGGCTTCAAAATATAAATTCCGTTCACTGTTTGCATACATAAGAATTTTAAAATTACTGCCTTAAAAATAGTCTTCTATTTTCCTCTGCTCAAACAAATCTCTCTAGAAGTGAATTTATTGTGTAGATAATGACAGGATATATTTTCTCTTCAGTTGTTACATTTATTGCTCTGTCTCAAAAATAGCATGACACAAACATATTTAAATTGGAAGCAAAGAGAATTTTCCTAAGAGAAACTAATTTTCTTGACTCCATACAAAAGCGATTGCAACAGGAAACAAAATAAGGGAAAAAAAAGGGGGACAAAAACCCGAACAAACAACCAAAAAAATCCTACAAAGCAACAACAAACAAGCTCCTTTATTAATTTCAGAACATTGAAGATACAGCATATATTATATTTCTTCTTGGTGATAGTGTCTCAAAAATATTATACCCATATATAACCAAAGAAGCAGACAGATCAAGAAGTATTCTGTAAAAAACCCAAAACTCTGATAGTTACAGTTTTCTTACTTCTCAAGACACCTGAAAACATATCATCTGAGATTTCTAGAGGTAGCCATAGTTCTAAGGTCACACTATAATACATAACTGTATATATGGTGAATTTTCTTATTATTTTTCTTTGTTTCTTATTCTATGTGATGTTTGACCTTCATATTGAGAATAAAGTTCTAAGACTTATTATGTTTTTTATGGATATCATTGTCTGCAAAATAAGAGCAACATTCAGACAGAAAATGGTTTTGGGTTAAGTATTACCTAAAAGACCGTATATCCCATTAAACAGTTTATCATCTAAATTGAGAAATTTCACAAGCTAGGTAATGGACTTCCAATTTTAAAACTTTACTATTCATCTTCCTAACTGTCACAGCTACTGCTAATTATTTGTTGCACACACAAGTTTATCCAGAGACTTATATGGACCTAAAGTGCTTCTGCATTCACCATAAAGAGCATGCTTCTTAGGCACTTTACTGGAAATCATTATTACTTCTTTGCATCTCATGATTTTATTCTCCTGAACCCATAAATTTGGCCAAGATTTTCCTTTAGTTTAATTTTCTTCAGATATGAAGTACAGATTTGAAAAGGATAATAACATAAAAATGACAAATCTTTCAGAATTGTGTGGAATAAGGCTGAGCCTTGCCTTCAGTGATTTCAGTCTTTTGTGACTCACAGAGACAAAAGACTAGCACAATGACTACAGCTAGTGACTGATTGAAGTCCCAAACACATTTTGTTCTGCAAGAGACATAAACATATTCTGTATTCCCACTTGCTCTAAGGATAATAAAAACAATAGGGACTGCTCATGTAGGTTAATGCTAGCATTTGCAGGGTTTCTTAACTCCCTCTCATTGCATTAACCCTAACAGAATATTCTCTTCTTTTCCAGGATTATTTTTCCTGTTCACTATCGTAGCATTCAACTCAAAAATATGGAGCTTTTGGGTTTGTTTGCATACACTTTAAACCTCCAAATTCTGTCAATGGGCTTTGGATCACATCTTTTTCCCCTGTTCCAACTGAATTTAGTGTCATACACAGTACACCGATTTTTTAAAATATCCCTGTTAAATAAGTAAAAGAAAGATATGATGTCCAAAAAAGAGTGCATTTGTAACTGAGGGGGTTTTGTTCCTTAGTCCATGAGATGGGCTTAAACAAATAAATAGAAAGAACTTGTGCTGAAGAGCCTTTTCAATTTGCTTCAGTTTAGCTAAAGTGGCAGATGGCAGCTATCTCTGTTCTTATCCCAGTCCTGCTCTCTGTATGGCCTCTCTCTGCTGTTCAAAGGAGCTCCACACTCTATACAAATTATTTGAGAAAAAGGAATATTAAGGTGGTAGCTGAAAGAAGTGCTTTCATGAAAAGCAGGAAGCTGCTTTGCAGAGAAAAACAAGCTCGTTGTTGATGGAATAGGGACGGGGCAGGGGGCAGAGCAGTGTGGGTTTGAGTGGTAACAGAATGCACTAGAATTTTAGTATCACCCTAAAGCACTTAGTGATATTTCTGATTAAATAAATAATATTGAAATAAAAATCGATGCAAATATTTTGCAGTCTTTTACTACACTAAAACAATTGCTCACCTCACAGGATATTTTGTTGAACAGGAAATTCAGCTTGTACATTTCCCAGGACCAATTGTATATTAATTTTTTGTGAATGCTCATTTGATTTAAAAGTAATCAGTTCCATGTGCCTCTCCATTTCTCTTTAATTAGTATAATAAATCCAATTAATAGCATTTCCTTCAAAGCAAGTGCAAAATTCTGGTATGAATGTGTCATAGCTTAAAATACTAAGTCCTCAGAATGTAAGTAAAAATAGATAATTCTGTAACTATAATTTATTTCAATTATTAAAGAACTTTTTGCATAGGTAATTGCATGTATTTTCAATAGATAGCTTTTACACTATAATTTCTACCAGTTTTTATCCATTATAATAATTAAAGGTTGTATTTCCTACTTTTGTTTTGCTTATAGTTTGTTTCTGTAAGTGAAGATTTGAATATCACTCAGGCTCCACTGTGCTGTGTGCTGTACATATGCAATAATAAGATATCCTGAACCACCAGGCTTACACAAAACACAGGAAAAAGCTAAGAGAAGAATGGTCATTTACTATTTTTAAGTTACAAAATAATATGGCTAAATAATTATGTAAAATGAATTTGCAAAAGATTGTGATTTTAGATTATTTTGAATTTTCCTACTTTAGAAACAGTAATACTTCAAAGGGGATATTTTTCCTTCGACATTTGCTTTCACTTAATAAAAATTAAATTGGAGAACAGAATCAAAACACTTATTTCCTCTTTTCCTTTTTCCCCACTGAAAATTAAAAAGAGACGTTTAATGCTCAAAGAAAAATGAAAAATAGGGTAAGAATGAAAAGTGGAAGGTAAAAGTGGAATTTGAAAGGAATGCTTTTAATCAATTTTCCAGAAGAAAGGGAGGTAAAAGCATGAAAAGAATATTTAAAATCTTCTGTTTGTCCCTGGTTGCTTTTTTCCACAAATATAGCTTCTTCTCTAAGGTAAACAACCATGAAAAACAGGGAATCAGTAGAAAGACAAGCCCCAAAACTCTAAAAGGAGTTTATGATTTTAAAAATAAATACATATCTCTGTTTCAAAATATTTTTTTCTTTTACCATTTGAAGCAAAAAACAATTCAAGATCAAAGTGTTAACTGGAATATTTTCATGTGATTTACCTTTTTTGTTATGTTTATATAGCTACATTCATCCAATACCATTTCTCTTTGCAGCTGATTAGGAGATATGTACCTGAAGCAACAAATAGAACTCTTTTAGGGAGGAGAAAAAAAAAAAAAAAAGGCCAAACCCCCACATATATATGAAAAACCCTTTATGTGATTTCTTCACACAAAATTTCCTAATCATATAAACAGATAAACAAATTCTAAAATATCAAAGCAACTATTTTTCTTTTTTTTTAAGAATTGTTTAAGGAAGATAAGAATGTTTTGCTAATATTTGTGTCCATAGCTTTATCTATAAAGAAAATTCAGCCTTTGTTTTACCCAAAGAATTAGCTGAATCTAAAGTTTTATGAGGGGATTTTTTTCCACTAGTTAAACATATTTTTGTGATATAATATTGTACAAATAATACTTTTTTTTTTCCTTTAAACATCTACAAATTTAAACAACCACTGCTGCTTAGAATCCCAGATCTCACTTTTGCTAGCACTCCAGTCTTTTGTGGCTAAGCAGTGTGTCTCAGGCTAAGGACTTATATATCTGTCTCTGGGTCTTTCTTGTTGTCTTCCATAGGTAGATATTTTTTTCTAATTTGTCATACATATAGCTCAAACAAATACTGCCATATTGCCTCATCTCAATTTCTTTTTAAAGGAAACCTCTTCCAACAACAGAATTTACTTCCTCCTCTGGAAGCAGCTCTGTATTTTGAATGCTGGCTCCTATTTTTCCAATTAAGTATTCCACAAACCAATGTATTTAACTCTGACATTTATTCTGGATATATGGAAAAAGGAATGTCCATAAGCTTCAGAAATAATTTCATTGTCCCCTGGAGGCAAACATCCAGTTGCCCATATTTCATGATACAGTTTTGCAGCACGGTGGGAACCGAAGAGCTTTCTTTTTCAAAGGACAAACTTTTGCTTTTTGCTTCCATCTGCACTAGCCCACACTCCTATGGCTTACTTAGAACAAGCACTTGTGTTAATTTGATCACAAGATAAACTGATTCACCTCATTAAAATGGGAAAAATCACTAACTTCACAGAAAAGGAAGGGAAAAAAAAGGATAGGGGGGCTGCATGCAGGGCTTAGTCAAGTTAAAGAATCAAATGTGCTGCAATCACATGGAATGCTAAAGCCAGTACCAGGCAGGAGTAAATAATTCAGCTGATAGCAGGAACAAGTAGAGGAAGAAAGCAAACGATGAATCAAATGAGCTGATAAAAAGGTAATATTTTTTTTCATTTCTGTTTTTTTTTCATTTCTGTTTTCTTTTTCTGCTACTGCTAGCCAGTAATTTGGCACAAATGTAAAGAGAAATCAAAACAAATTAAACTGAGCAGGTGTTGTCAATTCATATTTAACTTTGAAGTCTGTTCCTTCTACACCAGATTTAAGAAGGGATTGTATGTTCTTTTTCCAACTATACAGGCTATTCTAAGAAAATATATTACTGCTACCTACATGCCACATCTTTTCTCAGTACAACTGACTGCTTGATTTGCTCACTATGACTCCTAAGGCTGCCTGTAACATGCCAATGTATAGATAAGATGCTAAAATCATGAATTTTTGTTGATGCTGTAGGAATTTCAGTAGAAGGCATTAAGTAACGCAGTGGCAGCTGTGTTCTCCTTATCAAAGGCAAAGCCTACAAGTCAGATTTTTTTAGGATTAGGAATTAAGACAGTTTGCAGAGGCTAAACAGTGCTGCTGATGACTTCTGCGAAAGGATGCACATTGTGTTTCCAGTGTGTTAGAAAGCTTCATGCTGATTGCCAGTTGCTCAAACTTCTGTAAGGAACCTTCAACCTATCTGAATGTAAGGGAGGAGATTTGGAGATGACTAAGAAAAAACAAGTGAAAAATGGTAGAAGATGCAACTGAGGTATGTCATACTTTTTAAATGGGCAGTTAGCCACTTTTCTCGCCACTTTTTCTTCTGAGCAAGACCCCAGTGTCTCCCTCCTTGGGGGCTTTTCCTTAACAGGTCACCCCTAACCTTTCCTGGGCAGCGCAGGCAAGACGAGCCAGCAGTGCGCCCGAGGCTTCCGTGCACCCCCGGAACCGGTCAGTGGCTCTGCCCACGGGGGCTGTGGGGCTCCGAGGCTGCGGCCAGGCCCCTCCGCTTCCCAGGAATCGCTGGCACAGCTGCTCCCACCAGGCTTCTGGCCCGCAAGGCAGCACAGGGGACCTGGCAACAGCCGGGGAGGGTGTTCACACCTAGACAACATACTTCCACCTGCAGCTGCCAGCTGCAGAGGCAGCAACTCTGGGAGAACCCAGAGCTCCCCAGAGTCAAACTGATGAGGCGTCGCTCTGCCTGCCCAGGTGGATCCGCCTGCAACTGTGCAAGCTCCGCCTGTCCCTGTGGATGTAACATAGACCAGCCCTGCCCCTTGCCCTGCCACACATAAAAAGAGGCTTCGTTGCTCACAGGGACTATTCCTGTAGCAGCCACAGAGGCTGCTGAGACAAGGGGACCCTTTCCAGCAGCCGCCCAAAAAAGGGAGGTCACCCACAACCTCCACGCCGTCCAGACCCATCACAGCTGCCTCTCTCCTTTCATAGTTGTGAACAGCAAGTCTTGGTGGCAGAGGCAGGGGGAGGGGAAGGGAGAAGCAATGTCTTCCTCCCCTACCACTCTGCTCACCACGATCTTCAGCTGCCCCACTCTCCTTTGATATGTGAGGGGCTGGCTATCGCCTCCCATACCAGAGGCGGTGGCCGTACCAGGGGCGGTGCTGATGACAGGGGCAGTGCCGGCACTGACAGCACCACCCATCCTTGCGGCCCCACCTACCGCTGCTTTGTCCTCGACACCTCCACCTACAGCGTCCACACACCTGGAGAAGGGCCTCCTCCCCTTAACATTACTGTCCGGGTTTGAGCAATAGGGAACCTTTTGCAATGTTTCTTTTTACCTTTTTCTAATACCATAACTGAAAGTTCTATGAGTGTTTTCTCAGGCTCAGCCTCTGATGTTTTCTCAGACTCACAGTCTTTCCTCAAATCTGGACGGTCCAAAAGGAGAAATAACTCCACATACCTTATCTTCCTCCACCGTTTTTCCTTTTGTAAGGATGACAAGAACTGTAACACGATTTTGCTTTGCAAAGATCCGTGCTTCGGCCAAATTTCTCCTTTTCTCTTAGTGTACACTGGCCAAAGATGTATACTTAGTCTAAATAACTCCTGCTTCTTAAGTTCTGTTTCCAGGTCAGCTAAATGACACCAGTGCCTTAATAGAAGTCCTAGGGGAGAATTTTTAGGGATTTCCTGTCCTTTTGAGTGCCAAGCACCCATATTTTGAAGTAAAAAACAACAGCAACAAACAGCAACACAATGAGAAACACCAGCTGGGATTTGACCTTACAACCCTTAGGTTACTAATCCTGATCGCAGTACCATGCCATCAGTGACCATATGCACAGTCTGCTAAGGCTACTGGAAAGGAGGCATCCCTTCCCCCACTTTGCGACTCTATAACTGCTCTGAGAGACATGCCGAAAAGTCTCCCTCAAATGCTCTGAGAAACACGCTGAAAAGTCTTCCCCCCTTTTCCTAACGCAGCAGGCTTGGGCAAACCGCACATTTCAGACTCCTGACAAAAACCTGCCTGGGCAAAGTGCAGATTTGGACTCCTGCCAAATCTGCCTGGGCTGCAGACTGGTCATCGCCAAATCCACATGGGCAAATTACAAGATAGGAAAAAGTGGAAGGAAAAGGAAAAATCCAAACAAGACCCAGTACGTCCCTCTCAAGTCCTGATACCCCTTTGCCCTGAGACCAAGGAAAACCGTAAACAAATACTTGCCCCTTACCACCCCGATCTCCTACTGAGATCTCCCTATGCCAAATTTCCTAGGGCAGGCTGAGAAAACCAAACAGGCTACTTATCTACCTCACCTCCCACAGGTCCATGGAATGTGAAGGAATCCTCTGAGAAGTGCTGGCAAGGAAGAATCCCTTCAAGATGGAAGTTTCTCAATCAATCGTCAATTCAGTTTCCTGTCCAGTGCATCAAAACCGATGCCTAAAAACTCTGCGAAAGACTTTCAAGACAGCATCAGTTGAGATGGATAGATAGATAGATAGATAGATAGATAGATAGATAGATAGATAGATAGATAGATAAAGTGGTTCCTTTAGTAAAAGCTTTTATGTGCATCCTAAAAGCATACGCACTGGCCAAATGTTACAGTTTTTATGACTTTCAGTAATTAACATATGTGATATTAATAGCCAACCCGTGGTACTAATTTCCCCTGGTGACCACCCTCAGAACTCCTCAGAACTGCCCCTTGGAGCCCCTCCAAGGGCTCTGAGCTTACTCTCTTGTTTTGACCACCACATATTTTATGTCTCAGTTCAAGTTCTTGCAGGTGTTCTTCAAAACAACGTGTCCTTGGTAAATGTGTGTGAAAGCATTCAATGACTTCTAAATACCACCTAAAATGTGAGAAACTTAGGTAAACTCATTCAACTCATATCATCCTATAAATATCTACAAAATACACATTAAAATCCTGGGAATCTACAATTGAAACAAGTGTGTCAAACAATTGTAGGAATCTTGGCTAGTTGACAAGACCTGGCAATTCAGTTCATCATAGGGAAACTGCTACTACTTTTCTATGGGAGCACGTTAAGAAAAACTGTGTCTTGGTGCCAGGCAAAAGAAACCGAAGGCTCTGATCTCATTTGCAGGGACATAAACCTCACTGTAGAGAAACAGTGACAGTCTCAATCACCCCTAAACCGGACTATTTTAATTCACTATTCCACTTACCTATATTGCCAAAATCATTAGATATATATTCTGTTCAAGAAAGGTTATGGAGAAGAGTGTGCCAGTGATGAATCCCATTACTCTCCCTTTATGAAGTAAGGCCAAAAAAGTTGCTAGGTCCTGACTATTGGAATGTCAAAGGTCATTCTTGGAAATGCATGTTTGAGAACCACAGAATTGTTAGGGTTGTAAGGGACCTCTGGACATCATCTCTATGTTTCATAAATTGATTCTCAAAGCATCACGGAAACAAATAGGAGAACAGAAACAAACCTCAAGGTTGTTGATCTAGGGCAAGAAACAAAATGTCTTCTATGACCCAATCTACATCTTCTATGGTCCATTCTATCCATGCTATTTCAAAAATGCAAAACTTATTGGTATGGGCTCAAAATTGCATTACTGAGCAATTGCTTAATTGAGCAAAAGATACATTCTGGGGCCAGTGTTAAACAGAAACTGAACCACTTAAGCTTATGAGATAGCAGTTTGGGTGACAGCAATACAGACTTCTTGCTTGCCAAAGCAGCATTATTTGTTATTACACATCTACTCATTCGCCAAACCTACTTTTAAAAATACCAAGTATTTGGATTTTAACTGCTTCCCTTGAGAGACTGTTCTACAGTCTAATACATTTAGCTGTCAAGAAGTAAAAGACTAACTCTGAGGATTTTCAGTTTCAGGCTGAATTTTATGTACAGTTTTGCCTACATTCATTCTAAAGCCAAAATTACCCATATTTTTTAATGCTGAAATTTTTTTTCAGACTTTTCCTATACTAGCATTGCAAGTCTTAAATGATACATGAGTAGCCTACATCAGGGACCAACTGAAGTACTAAAGTTGGAACTACTGACTGTTTCTAAATATTGTATAATCTTGAGAGAATGAGAGGAAACACATTTTCTTTCAAAGGCCACTGCAGAGAGAGACATCTTAGTATGTGTTAGATTACATCTCTGACATTCCTCTGGGTGAGCCTCAACACTGTTTAACTTCCTTCCAGAACAGTATGTAGTTTGATGTAGATGTTTATCTTTTTTTTTTTTTTTAATCTAACTCTGTGCAGGTCTTTTCCATAAGTTTCACCATAGTATCTTTCTTAGTGATTTATATTTAATATATATTATGAGTTCTTTGGAGATGAAGTCCAGTCAACTGGAATTGTTATTTCATATTTTATTTCTCTTTTTTTGAAAATAATAACCAAAATTTTATACATGTAGTTAGTATGATCTTCCATGAATGAACCTTTCAGTAATCCTTTAGACAGAACAATACACAGAACATTTTTTCTTTTTTTGTGTGTGTGTTTTATATTTTAAATAACTTTGGTCATTCCCTCTGTGTTTGGCTGTTTTGCCTTTTATTATTATTTGGCACTGTTACTACCTACTCATAATCTTAAAACTTCACTATTTCAGTGGATTCATTTTTTTAGCACACATATTGGAAAAGTAAACACATTATTCTGTCATCTGATCCTTTCCATAAGTCAGAAAAAGATCATCAGGAAGTAAAAGGATTTATTTGTATTAATATCTGTTTTGCCTTAATGGTTACACTCAGATTACAATCTGAAAAGATAATAAAAATAGAAGGCTACATGAAACATAGAACTGATATAGCTCTGTCACTGTCAGTTCTTTGGAGCTCTAGTGGTGTGAGAAGGTTCAAATTTCTGATTTGATAGCACCTAATAAATTAACACATTTCAGTTGATCAGGTTCATCCAATTTTGGAAATTAGGGTCTGCCATGAAGTTCAGTTTTGGGTTATCCAGAAGGAGCTGATTCAACCTCAGAGGATGCAAGGAGGTTCTGTCAGCTGATTAGCAGCTGCCTCTGGTCATCATCAGGTCAATTTTTGAAAGTCCATCATTAAACTACACCCTGCTTAAAAACAGTTATATCCTTTCCATGGGTAATGAGATATCTCTTCTCATATTTTATTTCAGCAAATTAAAGTTATTAAATGCATTTTGAATACCTGAAATATTAATATTACATTAGTACTTTCAAGAATTTGTCTTGTTCTAAATGTGGAGAAGATCATCTTAGCATTCTATTGTGACTGAGCTGAACTTGTGCCTTCACAAATCTGTGGCTTTGTACCTATGTCTCAGCATTCAGTTTAACTGGAGGAAACAATATATTCCTAGAAAGTAATCTGTCCCATTATCCTGTGAACAATAGTAATTTAAATTCTTGCAAATAACTGATATTAAGGTTAACCACCTCCTCAGGAATTGCATTAAGTCTGAGGCTGATTGATATAACCAAAACCAATTTGACTAAAGTAATTTAACAGGCAGCAGATGATATGCACAGATGGGATTTCCCAATTATGTCACTTTGGGTATAGAGCTAGTGTTAAAAAAAAAAAATAAATCATACCATTTCTTAGATGCTTACTACAGGAAGTCATGCTAAAGAACATGGGAACTGACAAGATTTTTGCTTCAATACATTTAATCAATGCTTTTTGAGACAGAGCGAACCTTTCTAAAGAAATCAGAATTTAATCCAACTCAACCTATGCCTTTACTTTTAGACTGAAATATTCCAAACTGCAGATAAGCATTGAAAACCTATTGTTTTGTTGCCATCTTTGATTACGCTTTCAATCAACTATTCATCTTTGTCACACACTAATGAACAATTGTTCCACTGAAAATCTTAGCAAATCATCTATAAGTACAGTTGACAACTAAAATTACTTAGTTGAGATTATCAATAGAAAAAAATTTATTCAAAATACAAACCCAAATTTTATTCTAGTTGTATAAGTTAATACATAGAAAAGTATCCAAATCCTTGACTTTCAGTGTTCTTGTTATATAAGAGTGTCAATGTAAATATGAATGGGGAATTTGTATCATGAACCCAAATTATAAATGTCATAGGTATTTATTGTTCTTATTTAAATAAATACAGTTGTTTATATGATAGTAACAGGACATCAGGGTCCCAGTGTGCATTCTATTCAATAAATATAGAAGAAAACATGGCACATTCCCCAGAAGACAGAATAAGAGCCCTCCTCCTAACTTCCCAGTTGGAGGTATTTACAGCTTTTTCATCAACACTTTTATTTGTTTGATTGATTGATTGATTGATTTTAAAATCACACATATAAGACAAGGACATTGAATATAACATTACAATATATCCTAAGAGAAAGATGCACATACACCCCTTCTTCAGTGACAGCTGAACCTACATGTTCCAAAAAACTTACGATCTAAGTTCACAGTTCACACTGTAGGTCCTGCTTGACCCCAGGCTTCCCATAAAAGTGTTTCAGAGAACTTGGTTGAGATTTACCGTTAAAATAATGTGTTGTTTTGTCAGCAACAGTTGGTTTCGTTTTGCTTTTTAAATCATTAACACACTCCAATTTACAATGGTAATATCAAAAAAATGTACCTAACCAGATGAAAAGTAGATTACCATTACTATCAGCCATCTATGGGCAGAAACTGACCATTCATTTCTTTTTGACAACTGCTTTTTTGTTCATGTTTCAGATAAGGTTACATTACCTGATTGAACTTTAAAATTCTGCTGCAGAGTTGTATTTTCCTTCTATGTGAAGTATTTGCTCTTTAAGGATCTGAAGAACTTTACTATACAACTCTATGAACTTCAGAGTTTGCTTTTCCACACCTTTCACTGCTTTGTACAGAAGGACAGGTTTTTGAATTTTTCAGTAAGAGAATATAAGGAGTTTCACTTGTGACTGAATTTCCCAGTTTTATCACAAATGAGGCTTCACCGAAATCAATGAGTTTCATTTGCAACTCAAAATTTTTCTTTGCTGGCACAGTGACATTTGGAACAGGGAGGTACAGGAAGTAGATGACCTGTTTCTAGCTGTGCTTACCTCTGAGGGGAAACAATATGGGTGAACAGAGTCCCCCCAGTGTATGCAATTGTGAACTTGAACTGAAAATGGGGTGTGTTTTGTTTTACATACTTGACTCTAAACTGCATCTGTTCAGGTACAAATGCCATTCTGCTTAGCACAATGCCATGAGAATGGTAGGCTTTGAGGGGGGAAAAATGGGTTAGACCCAACCCAGCTAAATCCACACAGGTATTTGAGCTTCTGTCCTAGCTCTTATGACTAACTCCCCAGAACTGAAATTAAATTTCTCCCATTCTGATTCTCTTGTATGGAGCCAGAGTCTTCTTTTTTTTTTTTTTTTTTTTTTAACCATAAAACACAGATTACCCTTCTGTTCAATAACTAAAGCAGAAATCTATTAAGTTTAATTTTGGTGTGTGGAGTGTGTAATTGGACAATAATGTCCATAAACACTTAATTTTATCACATTGAACCTTATTATGTTTCAGGTATAAAATAGAGGGGAAACAGAAAAAGAGTTAAGTACAAAAGAAAAAGGAATCAAAGTGATAATTAAACACAAGATAATGATAATGGATTAGCAAATGCTTTCACTGTACTGTCTTCATAACAAGAAGAGAAGACATGCTCACTGGAGAGAAGGGCTCCTTTTGCAGCCCAAATGATTTTAGGGATATTCA
Source organism: Sakesphorus luctuosus (assembly GCA_013396695.1). NCBI lineage: Eukaryota > Metazoa > Chordata > Aves > Passeriformes > Thamnophilidae > Sakesphorus > Sakesphorus luctuosus. The sequence continues at coordinate 25,486 of VWZD01012672.1, forward strand.
GTAACCTTTTTGCGCAATGGCATTGAAACTGGCATCAGTAGTAGACAGTACTGCACTGTGCCATCGCAGCTGGGTATGAATCCAAGTGCTAGCATTTGAAAACCTAACAAAGCTTCTTTTAGACTCTTTATATTTCAGTGTAACTGAATTGAAGTACTGACATATTCCAGTTTATCTCATCCTTTCTGCCAATGTGGGAGCTTTAACAGTAATGGTTACTGCACTTTCCCTGTGTAGTCACTCAGAAAACATTAGCATTTTCCTGAATTTTATCTTTAATAACTACTATATAAACAAATATGTTAGAATAAAGAACTGCTGTAAAAAAAAGAAAAGAAAAAATGCTTAAACAAATTCCACAATGAAATTCTATGTGTACTAAACATAGGGAAACAATGATGCTAGAAAATTTCCTATTTCCTTAGCTATATCATAACTAATTTAATACAGACAATTGAAAAATTGTTCCTTTGATCTTTTTTCCCAAGGTAAAAACAAAATTAAAAAAAAGATCTTTTTATAAATAAATTGTGGAATAGCACATTAAGGACAAGATTGCAAAACTCTTACTCACTCTGAATAGTAATGTTCATCATAACTGTTTCCACGGTAGTCAAACGGATTGCCTACAAAAAAAAAAAAAAAAAGGCAGTTTTTCTATGAGGAAGAAAAACATAGATCTGGGGAAGTCATAAGATTATGTGATTGAAAAACATACACAGATTAATATCATGGTGGCATTTATTGTTTTCTATAATTTGAATCATGAATAGCTCCTTCTATAGGCAACCAAGAAATTGTGACGAAACCAAATATTTAGAGAACAGTGTATATGTCATATAGTCATCAAAGACAACATAAGCACTCTATTTTCTTTTGTTGCATCACAAAAGGAGCACATAAGTAAAACTACTGGAGGGCAGGACTGAAAGCATGGACACATAAACTTAATCTTTTAATCACAGCAACCACCACATGACATCTCTTACACACCAACTTGTCTTCATTCTTAAAATGATTATGTCTAAAGTATTATTCAAATACAACTCCCTCTTGAACTACTCTGTATTTGATACATTCCTGTCAGTAAGATCCAATAACTAGAAAGCCAATACTGAGTACTGCCAAGTCATTTCTTTCATGACTGAGAGCTGTAATTCCTCGCTGAAGGTGTAAGTGCACACTTCCCTGAAGTAGCTACAGGGCTGGTAGCAACTAGAGGCAGTTGAACTACACCCAGCCCACTAAGTGCTTCTTAATTTCCCCCTCTGAAGGTATTGGAGATAATCCTAGAAAGAGATCAGATTACAATTTTTTTATTTATATGATTTTTATAATTTTTGTCACCTTTTAAAACAATTCAAGTTTTCTAATATTTTGTGATTGGTCAACACCTTTCTGTAAAACCCTGACACTGAGAAATGCAGTCCTGGATGATCTGTGTTGCAAACAGAAAAAGAACCAGCCTAATAAATTCTGATAGGGACACTACTGTGTTGCCTTTCTGTCAGGATATTTTCCACAACTTGTTTATAACAATCTCACAGCACTGAAGTTATAATCGAGTTTACTCTGGCTCCCTAATAACTGACTGAGAATCTCCCCCTTGCAGCAAGACCAAATTATATGTGTTATCCATGCCCATATATCTATCGACAGGGATGGTTTATTTTTTAGAAAGTGACTCCTGTCTTATTAGATAATCTCAGTTCCTGTACTTTTGTTCTTGGCCATGCTGATTGTCAGTCATTCAGGTGGCCTTATTGACGCACATGGAGAGGCTCAGGATCCAATCAGTTCTTGTAACATCACATTATGTACTCAGATCAGTAGCATGTATAGTCCCAATGTTTATGCAACCAATGGCAGGCAGGGCAGGCAGGGCAGGCAGGGCANAGAAGGCTCACCCTGTTCTTAGTTGCACCTATGACAATGCTTTGAAGAGGAGATTGCCTGTGGGAGCTGGAATACTTGACACCTAGAGAAAGACAGTCATATATGAAGGCTGAATGTAAGGAGCTAAGCCAAGTTACTGAAGCAGAGACTTTACATAATTTTAATGTAACTAGACCAAATTCCCACACTTTTTAAATTTCTTTATCACTTTTATGAAGAAATGGAGGGATGTTTTATTTTGGTTTTCTTTATTTTCTTAATCTGGTTTACTTTAAACCAATTTAGTAATAATAAAATATTCATCACTGAAATGTGCAACAGAGGTATGAGTAAAAGTACAGAATGACTGGCTCCCCAGCACAGTTTGCACTGTAGACAAAGGATGAGACAAAGGATGAGACAAATGATAGTATCTCAGTTGAATAATATGGACTAGGAGAACAGTGGATAGCATGGGTATAAGTGTCTTTCTGTGACTGTGGCAGGGACTGGAGAATCTCCGGCACACAGTAAGATACTCAGACATCCCACTGAACCTTGAAGATCCCAGAGGAGACTGCAATATGGTTTATTTTAACTGCTCAATTTTCCTTTCAAATATGAATTTTTCAGGCATATCATGCTCAGTCCTTGCTTTTTCCACTTAGGACCAATAAATGGTTTTCTTCTATAGTTATTATTGACTAGCTCATTAATAAATCAGTATCTAAATCTTCAGTTTCTGCACTTGTCCAATATATTTTAACCTTTCCAGTCTGTAGCTACATATTCCTATCATTATCATTCAGCTATGAGAATTTAAATAAACAAATAATGGCAAAAGGGAATTTCTTGGCCAGCCTCTGCTCCTCCAGTTTTTGCTGCTGCAAGATTTCTTAAAACTAGTAACAACCACGTCTGCCTCTCCCTATATTACTAAAGCTCTCTTTGTGGATATATTTTCACCACTTATCAGCTCTCAGATATTTTGTTCCTATTATTGCTACACTATCTTGTTCCAGAAATTAAATTTAACCTGATTCATCTATTCACTCAAAAGCCAAAAATCATTTTCTGTCACAGGCCTGTACTTCTAAGGTTTGTAGCCTATCGAATTTCAGAACTCAGAGGGACCTAATCTTATTTTCAATCAGTTTCAAGTGCAATTCCAGTTCTACCTAAATATTTAAAATTTAATCACTGCAAATTGAACCTGTTCCAGCAAAGTCTTCATTTACAAAAAAAATAGATAAGAGTTGCAAAAATACTCTAATCCTATGTCAATTCTTTGGGTGCTCCAAATACAAAAGCAAGGAGCTCTTTTCCCCTGAAGATCTATGACTGTGATTTTTCAACTCTATCATTCTTTCTTAAAGCTCATCTGTATTAGTAGTTTGATCAAAGTTTTCTTTGGAAGAAACCTGTTCTAGATGACAGTTAGGTTTCTGGTCATCTATTCTACCTGCCTGATTTACTCTGGAAGCTTCTCAGTTGTGCTTCCCTGGTCAACTAGAGAAAACTCTTAAAATCCTTACAGTGGGCCAGAATTTTCAAGGATTTTTATTTTTTTTTATAACAAAATAATTCCTTGATCTTACCGTAACACCAAGTAGAACAAAATACTTCTGAAAATACAGAACTCATCCAATACAACAGATGAGATAGAGTGTAGAGAGTAGTTTTGTGTATAATGTCTTTCCAGTCTTGCTCTCCATCTAGCAAATTTTGGTGGTATTTGTTGGTTGCAAAAAAACATACACACTTCATTTGAGGTCTTCATCCTTAGGATTGAGAAGAGTCTGGCGATTCATCTGTTCCCTCCTTAGGAATCACCCTATGCGTTTCTTTCACTCTTCTCTTCCATAATACCGTACAGTAAGTTTCCCACACAAGCCTACTGTGCCCTGTTGAGTGGCATTTTGGGATTGTGCTGTCTGGCACACTACCCTGAGATTTGCCTTGACACATTCTGCTCCACCTGGAAAAGGCAAAAAGGCACACTAGTATTTCTGGACACCCAAAGAAATTTTTTTGACAAAGCATGAAATACATATCCAAATGTCATTCATCATCCTGTTTCAGATTTTTTTTTTTTTTTGGTGGGGGGAAAGCAGTGTGCTCCAGAGGCATTGTCATACTGTCATTAATTTTATTTGGTCTCTATTTGAGTATATGGGGGAGTTTGCCCATTTTAGATTTCCCCAGGCATCTTCAAATATTCCAATCAGTGACAACGCAACTATCCTTTCTGTGAGCTAAATAGGCAGCAAAAATTTGTAAAACACAAACTGTTTCCATTCAGAAAAGAACCTGGTGGTAGAATCAGTCACTTCTTTGGTGTAATACTATTTTTTCCTATAAAAGATGTACAAATTATTCCTCCCTACAGTTGAAATGTTGGAACTATAAGCATAAATGCTCTCTTTCTTTAGCTTTTTCTCAGTGGTACATACACTATCAGAGGAGTTACATCATCTTTGTTACTTACTTTTTTTATGCTCTTAGTGGTTTTCCCTCTCTGAGGTTGCAATTCAGTGATAGATACGAGCCAGCTGATGCTGCAGGAGGTGGTTGCAAACACCCAGCCGCCCTCCTCACCTTCTGCCTGCATACCCAACTATGCAGCTCACACTGCTCTGCTAGTATGTCTCTGTCTCTTCTTAGAAATGTCCTTTCAATTGATTTCAGCCTCTGAAAGAACTGAAAACTACACTCCTCCTTAGCATGTTAATTTTCTGTTAATTTATCAGACAACCTGTTCAGCATGTCTGAAAAATGTTAAAATTGATGCAGAGGGAGACCACAGCAATAGAGATAGGAGGAATAGAACCATCTCACTTTGGTGGCAATTGGATATTGCATTAGCCATTTCGTTGATCTGTATCTGTACACATGCAACATTTCACTAGAACCAGAGTCACAATCTCTATGCCTACTTTATTTACATTTCTGTCAAATAACCCCATATTTGTGACCCTTCAGGGAGCTGATGTGGACTCCTGTTGTAATATTGGGAAGTAATTATGAGGGATCTTAAAAGGCACTTAAAATCAAAACACTTTTAAATGAAGTGTAAAAGCTTGACTCACAAGCCTCATTCAATGCACATTAACATATTCAAAATTTGCTGTGCTCTGACTGATGATGCCAATAGTAGGCATATGTCACATATGTTTATTGATAACAGTCTATCGCCACCACCAAGAGGATTAAAATAATTAAAATAGTAGCTCTTAAAAAGCATGGACATACATATGCAATGCCAAAAAAATGGGTAACAGTGCAGACACAAAGTGGTATTTAGTGGCTGTGTAAATGGCAATTTGCAGAATTTTCTACTTGACCACAATATGATATATACTGCCTCTCCCATTTACTTCCACTGGGAATATTTTATCTCTGACCACATTTTACAACCTATTCTGGTTTTGGATGTGGTCCCTTGTCTTTTATTCATTTTTGGACCATATTGCTCCCTCCTTGTTGTTATTTTCTTTGAATGCTATTGTTTTTCTTATTCTGTCAGCTTTAGCTCTTGCTTGATTTTAAAATTTCACTGTTTGGTTCTTTCTATTTAGCAATAAAATACAGCATTTAACTAATGTGTTTATGCCAGGCATAGGTGGAGAAAGCTAGCTGCAGGCTGCTTTTTTGTTCTCTGAACTGAAAAGCTGAGGGTTCATCTGTGTGATTTTAGCTGTCTTGTATTATGACATTATGTATAAAAGCACTACACAAATAGAATTTTGGCACATTCATTCTTTGGTTATGATGTGTCTGGATTTTTTAGTGTTTTTACTGATTTACCTTGTCACGAACAGGATAACACTATAAAGTAAATCTCAATAACCAGAAAGCCAGCATTTGTCTTGGGGTTTTGTTGTTGTTGTTTTACATTCTGTATTTTGTTTTCCTTCTTTTCCACTTCTTAAAAGCAAGCAGAATAGCTGGACTTGCTATTAGCACTGCTTACTTCTCCTTTAATGGCTGATACCTTTCATGACATAAATTTAGCAACTGAAGTACCGTTAGGAATACAGTCAAACACAGCAGGAATACAAGTTCCCTATTCACAAAGTAGAGTAGACCAGGCAGATTTAAAGGGTGATTCAAACCACTTACAATTACTCTTGTCCTGAGACATATATATATATATCTTAAGTGGATATTCAGGGAGATTAGAACAATTGCACTCTTCACTAGGCATTTCCCTTAAAGTTAGCTGAGTCAATCTGTATTTCAGCACTGTTAGAGACAAAATGTGTCTTTGCCTGTTCCTTTGCTAATCAGGTAAAAGTTCTTTTTTACAATTGTGTCCAAATCTTATCCTATGATGGTCTGTTCTGCAAAGAAAGTAACTTCTTTACTGTCTCATGAAAGAAAAACTCATTCTTGACATATGGAAGATGAAGCTTCCTTCAAAATAATAATGTCAGGTAGATTCTGTTCCATATCAGGAGCATGCCATTCTATTTTCTGCTAATTTAGTTTCCATGATATAGTGAATTTGAGCAATTCTGAATTTATTTTCACTTTTACAGATTGATTGATACTTACATATTTCACAGAACATTAGCTGAGTAAGATACTCAGCTCTCTGGAACACTATTCATGTAGTGCTAACTTTAAAAAAGTTCCATCTGTGGATTTCAAAGTATTTCCTAAATATTAGTTAATTATGTCTCCTTATATCTTTTTGAAAAATTAGTCTCCATTTACAGCTGAGGAAACTCTGGCCCAGATCATTACAAAAAACTTGCTGAAACATATTCTGACTTTTAAAATAGGTGACTTAGAAACACCAGATTTTTTTTCTCTCAAGTAAACAAGAAAGTAGCAACTGATAGCAACTTAATGAAAATAAATGGATCTATTCTAATACATACTATTTACTCTCTGTCTTTGTTTCAGAATAATTTGTAAGTTATTATCTGGCTCTTACTACTGGAAACAGAATTCCTTGGCAAATGGTGTCTTAAGAAATATCGGAAGCCATAAAATTTTCAGTCACTCCTTCTAGTCATTCTTAATGATCTGTCATATATATAATTACCCCACAAAACTAAGAGCTGACTATTAATCAATATCAGTAGACAGACAGAAGCCCAAATGTGAAAACAGAGGAAGAGGTTGCTGTCTTATCCACTGGGTTTGTGGTTTTCTCTTTAAATTAGAAATATATTGTCAGAGTGTTTGACTGATTTATCTTCCTTTTAAAAGTGCAAAAGGACATTGTTCTTAAAGTTTTAACAGATTTTTTTCCCCCACAGGGAGTTTTAGTTAAATGATGAGAAGAACACACTGGCTGTGTGAAACTTTGAACTGTGCTGGTACAGACAATTTAGTTTAATCTAAACTAAATTGAATTTGCCAATGAGAAGGTTATCCTTCCTTTACTATAACTGTCTTCCCCGTGTATACACAAGAAATCAGGCATCAAGACAGCCCAGGAAACTGACAGCACCAGGGCCAACACAAACTCTTTCAGTGTAGTGCTAGGTTTCAGCCAGATTATCTCCCTGATTTGGCGATTGTCTAGCAAGCAGTAGAACCAGCAAAAGCAAAGTGGTGGCCATTGCGGTGCAGACTAGGGAGGACAGACACCACTTTTGGAGGAACAAGACTAACCATCATTGTCTCATTAAATAAGTTAAAGAGGGAAACATTCACAACTCAGTTTAATTCTTGCACAAAGCAAAGTTTAGATTTAAGCATCCAGAATGAACTTCGTATAATTTTGGCCCTCTTTTACCCTATCTGCTTCTCTGAGTAAGGATAACTGCCATCAGGAACAGCTCAGCTGTGACATTGTTGCCATAGAATTGGAATGTCATAAAGGCTCTGGTCAAAAGCCAGAAGCAAGTCAGACCCCTTGTAAGTTCAGTGACTAGGTTGAATGAGCCTGTATGTGAAGTACAGAAGGAAAGATCCTTTTAGAGCTGCTATTGCAGAAAGCTGTCTAGGATTTCTAGCACTGGTTTGAATCCATGGGTTAATATTGGTACAGGTCACAATCCTAACAGCAGTCATCTTTCATAGCATCTGCTCCTCAAAAGCAATGTGGAATTTTGCTTATTTCTGTGATTTCATCCATATACTATTATCACACATGATGCTCCAGCATCCATCCTACTTTATTCTTAAATGAATTGAAAATGTTCCACACTTTCTAGAAAATGCAATGAATCCCTGAAGTATAGACACTACATGAGACCTATAGATAAGACAATGTGAATTTGAAGAATTATACATTCCCCATTATGTCAGAGGTAATACAAGCAAAACCTGTTCTTGAAAAGGAATCTACTGGATAAAATTATCACAAAGGATTTTTCCAAGAGGAAAAAATGTGTTTCTCAGTGTGTAACTGCATGGTAACTATTGTAGCACTGACATAAATGATCAGAATTATTTTTAAAGAATAGTTCATAGAAGTAATTCTCTTCTGAACATGGAGTAAAGAATCAAATTCTTTAATTAATTAATTCAATTCTTTACAACCTTTTACAGCAAGGTAATATCTCTGTTATCTTCCTTGCCCTTTATCTCATTTACTACCTCTCTTTAAAACAAGTACTAAGTGAGTAGATACTGCTGGTTTACGGCATTTTACATTCAAAGTTAGCATAGACAGAACAAGTTTAAAAGATTCGAGGCAGTGCAGTATTATTTTCATAACATTGAAGGGTTTGTATTCATTACAGAAATTTGCATATGAAAATAACTAACACAGTTAGATGCCTTAGTGCAAACCCCAATTTATAACAGGTTAGCAGACATTATATAATGTATTAGTACCCTTCTAAGGAAAATAGCATGACTTCATTTAATATGACAGAATTTATGACAGCATTGCAGGCCAGATCTTCCTCAATTTAAACAGCTGTAACTCTGTTGCAGCTTCATCACAGCAATAAAAAAAGTCCTCATATGTCCTCATATATCTTAGAGCAGGGGGGTTTTTGACAACACATACCAAGTCAGACCATGGCTGTTCAGAGCAGATATTGAGTGAGATTCACCTTACCTAAATTTAGTGTCTAAAATTATTCAGTAGAGAGAAAGGGAAACTTACTGGTCAAACCTGTCCTAAATGCTTAATTTAGGATTAAATTAATTACTTTTTGGATCTGCCTTTTTTTCACAGTAAGGATCAAAGAAGTCTGAGGTGACAGTTCTGACAATGGAGGACTTGTCTCTTGGAAATCTTTTAGCTAGATGAATTTCCAACCATTACTCCTGTGCAGCCACATCTGACTTATAGCTATTTTTAAATAATATCTATTTTTATAATTACCGATTAACATTTTTTGGCATAATAATTCTCTGATCTAAAAGATAGAAGTGACAAAGATGGTCATGGTAAAGACAGTTTGATGCTTCTGTTGCACATCTCACTAATTCCAGAAAAAAAGGGGGACAAGATCTCAGTACTGATAGGAGAAGCCTGAAGTTTCTAAGTTATCATACAGGGCTGATCTTGCAGCTTGAGATAACCAAAGTGAAGCAGATTTCCAAATATATTTCCCTTTGGCTTTAAACAAAAAAAGGCTGTATCATAAGAGCTGCACCACACCTGAATATTTGTACCACCCCAAATCCTGAGTGATCCATTGATCTGAAAAATTTCTTAAGTCATGGGAAGAGGAAATAAGACAGTGGGAAGAATTGGTATATAGTAGTTATATGTTTCTATTCTCAATCAGAGGTTGAACATTTCCTTTATCCTGGTCCTGTTTTCTCTCAAACTTGCTCTCTAATAACTTTGCACAATAAGAAATATCCTCCAGATGTACACGGTGGCACAGAGGCCATGCATGTGCCATAGTACTACAGCCTTGTAGGTTCAGACAAAGTGCTTCACTGCTCTGCCTTAAATGTGTATCATTCCTCAATATCAAGGGCATGGTTTTATTAAGGGGTTTACTTTCAATCAGCAGCAGCAAAAGCATAGCACTAACTCCCAATGGCAACTATTGTTTACTAATGCATTACGGTAGAGTTTTAAGGAGTTTAAAAAGAAGTATTGCATGAAGCATGTTCAGACTGCTGACCAAACACCAACACCTACTGCAGGAGGCACACCTGTCTCTTTCCATAACATCCAGGATTTCACCACAGAACTCAGCTCAGTGTCCTCTGCACTTGAAGTACTTTGGGGCTGGACACTACAAACAGGCTCCAGAAGTCTGGGTACGCTACAGTAATGTTATATTCAATGATATCTGAAACTGCCACTATTCAAATTTTGAATTTTGCATTCTACTTAGGTAAGGGATCCTGGAGTTCTTTTCCACTTCTTCCTGCACTAATTTCTTTGCTTCACAAGTATTTTGTCCACAGAAAGTTCTACAGATCTCCCTACACTATTTATGCTTTACCTTGAATAGGTCCACCCATCCATTAGCCTTTCAACCTTCATGTTTTTATCTCAAAGAAACCAGCTAGCAAACTCCTTTACTGCACTCTTAACTCTCACATATCTGCAGCTTTCATCTGTTTGCTACAGTGAAATCAGGTACCATATTTTCTTGCTTGAGACATCTTAAAACCTATAGTCAACAGGGAGATCATCTTCATCCTTTTGCCATGTCAAAGGAAATCCCCACAGCTTTTCCACTATCAGTGTCTGCCAATGCCCGGCTGTCTTGATCTGTGCCTTCCCTTTTAGTATCTATTACCCTCAGGTATCCTGCCATTTCTCCTAATCAGATCCAGAAGGCCAAAAATACCAGTTCAACACTTCCTTTTTAAGAGGGCAAACATACAGTGCTGAGAAATCCATCCCTAAATGCACAGAGTTATCCTGTAGTTACGACTAACTTACATATATTTGCAGACATTGCCTTTAAACTGCCATTTCTGCCCCCTTTTATTGCCCCCTCGTGTTCTTTCTTATGGTCATACTTCACAGCTGGTTGACTTCCCCAGCTGCAGAGCTTATCCTCAGGGTCCTCAGGATCATGTGACCAGATCATCTCTTCACTTTACAAAAGTGAGGGGAAAAATATTTCTTTTGAGTAATTCCTCAGGAATCCACACCAGAAGTGTCAGGGGAAAATGAACTATGAATAAACCTTCTGGGGTGATTTACCAGCCTTTCAGATTCTGCTAAAATGACTGAAGGTGAAAATCTTCCAATAAAGTGTCAGTATTTATTTTTATAGACAAAAAATTTGAACTCATGTACACAAAAAAAGGCATTTCAAATTTGTTATATGGTTGAATTCAAAGTGTCTCGACTCAGTACTTTTCAGAAGGTAGACACAGTGTTTTTTAAAAGCATACATAAAAATATATAAGCTCCAGATTACTATATGCTGATGCATTGGTACCATGAAACCCCTGAGTTTCTATTTAATGCTTTCAAGAAAATACAGTCTATCTTTTTATTCTAGTATACAAGGCTAGAGAAAGATTAATCCAGATTTAAAATATATGAACAAGGGGAAAATAAAAGGTTTTGATTGAGATCTCTGGAAAAATGTCTGGTTTAACACCCTGTTTATATCAGCCAATGCAGGAAAGATATCACCTAACCTGACATATTGAGTCTTGCTGTATTCTTTGATCATCACTACTACAACATTATGGCTACCTCTAATATGGTATACATAATTTTCTGTATCAGTATTCTTCACTGTTTTATAATATTATTTTTGCTACATTGTATTTTAATTACTGATCAAACAAAAAATTTTAATGAGTCAATAAAGAATTTTCAAGTCTTGATACAGAAATGTAAAAGGCACAGTTCTTACAGTAATATATGTGAAAAATACATACGTATTTGGGAAGTACTTTTACAGGTTATCTTGATGTAAAATTCCATATGACCATTGGTTATAGGTAGGTATTTAGGCATTGAATATACTATAACTGATGATTTTACCTAACTCATTTAATTTTCCAATTTTATAGGTTTTCTCAATTATACCTTGTGTTACACTTAAAAAAAAATTCAAGTGAAAACAAAGAGTAATTTAACTTTAAATACCTTCTGGAGACTGTCAAATTCAATGTTTAAAAGTACTTCGAACAGATTGACAACATTTCTTGCAATATATTGCCATCTAGAGGAAAAAATGTATGTTGCTGCAAAATAAATGTGAGGGTTTAGGTGTTATTTATATTCCGACATTTTAGTGGGGAAAAGACACATTGTATTTTCTAGGCAAAGCAATGTGCCATAGTCACAGAATCATCTGGACATAAATGAATGAGCACAAAGACATGGAATAAGACATAAGTATCCATATGTTTCATAGTGTATGTGACCCAATCATATATATACATATATCAGCTAAATAAATATTATTGGAATTTTCTGTGTGTCTCAACAAGAAAATGATTTCTAAATAATTCACTTTGTGCATCCAAAACCTGTAACTGATTTCTTAATTTCTAATTAAGGCTAAGCAGCCTTCTTTTCAGATAGTGGCACCAAAAATACTAAATTCGCTGATTAGATGAATAGAAGTAATTGAGATGCACTGCAGGGCAGCTGTATAGCTACATAGTTGATTGTACCTAGAAATAAATGGGATATACAAGTCTAATACAAATAACTGAAGGTATTAGGTATAAGTTCTGACTCTCATGTAACATACAATAAAAATATACAGCGTATGTTACTGAAGTAGTTTAGACATCCAACTCATCTGGACAGTTAAGACCTCAAAACTAAATTATGTATTAAATATTTTGCTGAATCAAGACCTCTATTTTCAACAGTGATTCTTCTCATAAATGTGACTACTCTAAAGATATTTAAATATGAACTAATGGTAAAAAAAAAATTACATTTGGAATTCCTTTGTATTAGAGGGTTCTAGCTATGTTTTAAATATTTGGAAAAGAATACATTCGAGTGTAACAGAAAAAGTGAGCGAAATAAAAAATGAACGTATAAAAATGAAAGTATAAAAAACATCTGACTTGGTATGAGGTCAATTATTGCAACCAAACTCACATGCAGCAAACTCCATTGCAAGTACTCTTTATCTCAGACTCAAGTGCAGTTAAACATAAACTGATCTGAACGTGCGAAGCAGTGATCTTACTTTTTTCAAAATGTAGCAAAAAATGAGAGTATTAACTATGTCAAAGCAAGATTGTGAATTCCTTCAATATACATTAAAAAAAAAAAAAATTGCAGACACTAGCATCTGAGGTTCCACAAGGGAAAGTGTGAAGTCCTGCACCTGAGGAACACCTCTAGACATCAAGTACAGTCTGGGGGACACCCAGGTGGAAAAGACCTAAGTGTCCTGCTGGGCACCAAATTAAGCATGAAACAGAGATTTCCCATTGTGGCAAAGAGGGTTAACGGTATGCAGGGATGCATTAGAAGTAGTGTTGTCAGCAGGTCGAGGGAGGTGGTTCTTCCCCTCCACTCAGCACTGATGAGGTCACACCTGGAGTCCTGCATACAGTTCTAGAGTCCTCAGTAAAAGAGACACAGGGACATACTGGAGAGAGTCCATCAAAGGACCACAAAGCTGATGAAGAAGGGACTGGATAATCTTTCCTATTTGGAAAGGCTGAGAGAGCTAAGATGGTTTGGTGTGGGGAGGTCTCAGCAGGTAACTCATCAGTGTGTACAAATACCTGAAGGGAGGGTGCAAAGTAGACAGAGCCAAGTTCTTTTCAGTGGTGCCCAGTGACAGGACCAGAAGCAATGTACAGAAACTGAAGTACAGGAGGTCCCCTCTGAACATCAGGAAACACTTTTTCACTGTGAAGATGATGGAGCACTGGCACAGGTTGCTCAGAGATGTTGTGGTGTCTCCATCCTTAGAGATATTAAAAAAAACCAACCACCAAACAACAACAACAACAAAAAACTAAAACATCTGGGCACAGTCCTGTTAAACTTGACACAAGTGGCCCTGCTTGAACAAGTAGATTGGACCAGCTGACATCCAGAGGTCCAGTCTAACCTCAACCATTATGTGATTGTGTAACTTGAATATATATAGCTGGTATTCTAACACTTCAAGATGGGAAAAATACATATATTGACAACCAGTGCAGATAGTGTGGGAAACACCAACCTCCACTGCTTTTTTATTATTGTCTTAGTATCTCTCTCAGAGGAGATGGAGAACTTCCTAATTTTCACTTCTGGTTTCTTTCTGAAACATACCCTATACATTTATTAAATACGTTTTCAGTGAAGCAAAGCAATACCAGCATATAATTTTATATTTTTTCGGAAAATAAAGAAAAAACCATGAAATCACAGCAACAAGTTTGGTTGTAGGTCATTTTGCTCCTGAAAAACACAAAATAATAAGAATTGATATCTTCTGTGGATTGTTGCTCTTTGACTTCAAAATTAAAAATCAGGCCTCAAAGAAGTGTGGATCTGTGTAGTTTAGCAGGAGACTAAATGAATGGTTTTTAAATTAAAACAATTTTTTTTTCAAAATAAAGCAAAAGAAAAACATTTGGAATTTGGATGGCCTCTGAAAACCAGATTATTCCAGTTGTGGTTTTTTCTACTTTTCTTAAAGCTGTTATTTTAAAAAGATAATCAGTAGCAACGTAGGTGATAATATGACAATAGTACCTGTAGCAGAGACTTCATTAAGTTTGTCTTTGTCTGTTTTTATTATATATATTAGCATTAGCAATATAAAATGATTTTATAATAATAATAATAAAATTTTATTGGTTTCACTTTTAATTAAAAGTCAGGTAAATCAAGTCACATGTTTAGTTATCTAAAAATATATCAAGCATGACATTTAATGGCAGTTTCACTGAACAAAAATTGTAACTAGTAAATAACGTACTGCAAGAAAACATCATAAGGGTAAAGACAAATGAAACCAGAAAACTAGTTTTTTAAATAATAAGCAAAGACTTACTATCTGGTGATTAATACATATTTTAATACAAACCAACAGTCTTTGAGACTAAAAAAAAAAGGTACAATTTCTATGAAATCAATGATTCTGTTAGATTTTGTATATATTTCGATATATTAGACACAGATTCTGTTACTGTTCTATGGACATGAGCAACCACATCACCCACCTAAACAAGAGGACAAGAAAGTGAACTTTAATAAATGCTTAATAATGGTTTGTTATCTTGCCTACATGTACTCTGGCATTGCTAGGAGCCAGTTTAAACAAGCTCTGACAGCAGTTTTGAAAGTACTGGAATTGCCAAATTTTGTGATTTTTTTTTCCATAAACCTGTCACCTTGTTTAGAAAGTAAATATTGCATGCACCTTTTATTTATTCTTGTGTTTTTATTACTATATAGGACTTACAGTGGTATCTAAACTGGAGGCCTCCAGATCAGGGTGCCTGCTGAAAAACTTTCAACATGCAATCAAGAAGGATGTGAGGGAGTCAGGGTGATACATAGTTCTTACTGTGTCTACCATAGATAGAGATGGAGACTTGTTAAAAACCATACAGAATTTGTTCTGATTGCTGTAATTTGTACACACGAAGAGAAACACATCCCACCCCCCACCCCCCCCCAAAAAAAATATTACACTCAAATACTGAATGTATCTAATATCAAAGATTAGCTAGTCTTTGTAAAATGCATTACTTTAATACCACTGTTTTTTCATTAAAAAACCCAAATCACAGTCATTAAAAGCATCACTTTGCCAAATTGAAGTAATCATTGATTACAAAGCATATTCTGATAGTCAAACCCAAGTTACTTTTGGCTGTAGGG
>VWZD01012672.1:41180-79098 GCA_013396695.1 Sakesphorus luctuosus
GGCAAGAAATCACATACATGGAAAAGAGGAGGATTAGCACAGGGTTACAAAAAATAGTATGCAGACAACTCGTATGTTCCTGAAAGAGAAGATGTATATAGGTATATAACATGTGATAAAAACACATTGAGAATAAGTGCAAGTTACGTGTCCTCACCTTGTCCAAACCTCATCTCTAAACCTGCATAACTTAACAAAATCTCCAAAGGCACTTCTTACTTCCTCATCAATTATTTAGTGATTTAAAAAAAATAAAAGACCTAGCATGCCTTATATATATATAATATATATATATATATAATACATATATTCCACATATTTCTTCTGTCTACCAAATCTAGAATAAGTCAATGACAAATACCATAATAATTAGTCATTTGATAATAAATAACTAGCTACCATATAGGGTGCCAGTGAAAGGAGTGACAGACAAGAATGTCAAATATTTTTTTCTAAGAAAAACTTTCTTTCCAAGAGTCTCAAATAACTCTTGAGGTCTTCTTCCCTCATAGTCCTATTATTTCACTACAAGCAATCTTCCCCTTGTTGCTGTCCCTGAACAGTTTTCTTTTGAGTGCTTCAAGGCAACCTGCATTTTATTGTCTTATTTTCTCTATCTTTTTCACATTGTGTGTGCCACCTTCTCTTTGCACAGGCACCCTTCCCTGGTACTATACTTGTTGCAAAATTCCACCTGCACTGCTGCCTTCACTGTGCACCGGTGATTAGGGACAGTCTGTTTCAAACTTACAGGAATCAATTGACCATAATAGTAATTTTTCCTAGTAGAAAACCAATTTCCTTCTCCTTTGAACTGGGAAACAAAATGTGTCAGTTTAATCTGAAACCCTGTTTCAATTCAACTGAAGACAGTGCAAAAGTATCTGCTCTAGTAAAGGCACACAGAAGAGATCCTGACACTTCTTCTGATACTGCAATCATGTTTAAAACAAACTTAAACCCCAAAGCTGTGTCACTCATGTTAACACTGAAGCACTACTCATTTACCAGCTATATTTTACTATTTTGCCACCTGTTATCATTACAAGCATGAGGATTGATCTCTTCAGAAAAAAATCCTCTGAATTTCATATTCAGCATGAAAGGGCAAAATTGCAATGTCTGTTAGACAGACAAATATATTAAAAATTACTGCTTATTTTCATTGGTGTTTTATTTAGTACTATATTATTTTAATTGCAGTATTTAAATGAAAAATTAAAAGCTGGTTCGAATACTAGAACCAAGCGTATCTTTATTGTTACTACCAAGTTAACTGACATTTCTGTGCACCATGAGAACTGCAGGTTAGTGAGATCATTTTGAATCAAAGAGAACATGGGACAAAATTGTCTGTCTTTAATTGTTACATGTAAAAAAATGTCCATGACAGAGATGGAGATAAAAAATCAGATTAAAGGAGTCTATATCAGAATATCAGTTACCACTTTCAACTGTTTTATCACTTCATGGAAGCTCTTTAATCTTTAAAGAACAGTATAATCTAATCACATCATCTTTGTCCATAGCTACAGTACTTTCTGGGCAAGTGTTGGTGGCCGCACTTCAGTACCTTCTGTCCTTACTCCTTTTTGGTCAAGGCTGAAGTCAGGATGTGCCAGAATGAGCTTCTTGTGTTGCACACTGCAGATGTGGAGAGAAATAGTCCTTCATTACTACAGTTCTATGTGCCTCAGTAATTTTTACAAACATATAGAAGGAAATGAAGAAGTGCTCTGGCATCTGGGGTTCTTTTAGTTTGTTTCAGGTAGATTGCAGAATGCTGAAAGTCTGAAGTTTCAAAGGTATCAATATTTTACACATTCCTACATACAGTATAGCATGCAGAGCTCAGAAAAAACATGCAATCTAAGAAACTTTGAATGTACCTATAATAGGGTGGAGGATATAGAACTTTCTTGTTCTATGCATTTCCTGCATATTCTAAAAAAAAAAAAAAACCCACAAAAAAGCAAACCAAACAAACAAACAAAAAAAACAACCACCACCTCCCCCACATACACAACATTTTTTTTTCCTGAGAGAAATGAGCAAAATAAAGTCAGCTTTTAAACTGAAGGAGTGCTGTCATTTGGATGTACTTGCCATCCTATAAGATTGCTGCAGTAGCAGTTATACTTTCTAAGAGAACTGGGAAGGTTTAGGGAATTTATAAAGGTCCTGATCTTTAATAGAACACTTCCTGTTTGGAAAATAATATACCCTTCTAATATTTTATTTTTTTTCCCAAGATGAGTAATACAAACTTTTACAAATTTTAAGTGTAATGAAAATCTGGGAGTGAAGAAGCAGAAGGAGGACTGTGTCCAACGTGAAGCACTAATGCCTGTGGTTCTTGGGCATTCTTATTTTCTGAGTCAAACTTAAAAGTCCTTTTACTCAGGATTGCAAATCAGTTCAGGTCTGAATAATTGAGAATCTACTTTCAAAACTACCAAAGAGATGAAGAAGCCAAATTCTAACTGTTAGATACCTGGTGTGTGTATCTGTGCATATGTGTGTGTGTGTGTAGGATGTTCCAAATGTCAGGACACTTGTTATGCAACTACTTACCAAAGCAAGTCAAATTTACTTTTATCTCGAGTATATTCAGATCAAGAGACAGAACCCACCCCCTTTTTCTTCTGGTTTCCTGTTATTGTTGCTGCAGCTGTATATTTCTTCTTACATTTCACTTTGTGCTTTCAATAAAAAGTTGTGACTCTTGCCTTAAAATTGTGTTAAAATTGTGAATGTTGGTTTTAAATTACTTTGCGACTTGAAGATTGTTGTCAAAGTGACTGTTTCTTCTTAAGAAAGGAGGTAAGAATATCTCTGTTCTACCTACATCATGTTCAGATTCTTGAAGTTCCAGGAATCTCTCTTGGATTTAACAAATTGAAGTGATGGTTGAAAAAATAAGCTGATGATAAAATATTTGTTCCTCCTCGAAATATGTAGAACGTCTTTTCTCAAACTTTTTAACTAGAACACGTTAAAGCTTCCTTCTCCTGAAGATGCTTTCTCATTTTACTATAGAATCATAAAAATGTGGATGGTTGTTAATATCCAGAGTAGATTATGCTCATTTCCACTGTATTTTACTGATAGTTTTTATGGAAGATAAAAATGTTAGTTTCAAAGCAAACAAAACATGCATTTGTTATCTTTTGCTTGCCACACAGTTTTTCAAGCAAGGTGGTTACATTTCCTTCTAAAGTGTTCTGTTCTAGCATAATCTAGATAATTCCACATTCTTCAGTTTATAATACAGATGCCTAAACAGTTAATAATTAAAAAGCCAGTATATTTTCTTGTTTCATAGCATAATTTAAAACACATCTCTCAGTTGTCACAGCTATAGCATCCATCTGCAAGCACACACTCATGCACAAATACATTTGTACATTTGTACATTGTACAAATGAGAACATATTTAACATTAAGATTTTAATCATTTTTGGAAAAGATTTCCTTGGGGTTTTTTTTGCGGTGGGGAGGGGAGAATTTGGGGGGGCTGTTTGGTTTCTGTTGTTGTTGTTGTTGGGGGGGAGTTGGTTGTGTTTTTTGGGTTTAGTTTGGGTTGGGTTTTGTGTGTTCCTTTTTATTCATGTGTCAATATCTTCTTTGGATATAATCATATGTGGAGCTTTTTTTTTACTGGTCTCAAATTACGTAGGAATAATTTGCTGTGAAATACAATACTCAAGGTTCGTAACTGGTTGAAAATAATTTCTAAAAGAGATTAGTAGTACAATTTTAAGTAAAAAAACATTACTATGTATTTCCTCAGTGATCAGAAATATTTGATTTAGAAATGCAGTAACATTTGGAGTCTAAAGTAAAAAACATACCACCTCCTGTTTGGCTACAGCTGAACACTTAGAATCGTTGTGGGGTTTTTTTTCTTTAAAATCATTCCTTCAACAGCTATGACTTTTCATGCCTTCCAGATAATCTGTCCAAGGGGGGAAATACAACTCTTTAAGCTTGTTCTCCTACTTCAAATGCTATCTTTTCCTGAAGAAGACAAACCCCTTGAAACCATGATCCCTCTTCTCATTTTATGTTAGTCTGGGTCTACATTAACAAGTATGGTGAGAGAAGGAAGCATTTTCTGTAATAAGGCTTATTATATCATTCTGAAATTCAAATTCCATGCATGTGAACCTTAAGTGCAATTCATGCAATAAGGCTTTTCTGTACCCTACCTGTACCATACTTTGTTAGGTGCGTAACATAGGTAGGTACCCATAGCTGGTGTGGGTAGATCTGGCTGAGTTGAGAATACAGAGCAAGGTTGTTCTCTGATAGGTAGCTGCCTCTGGATCATGTTCAAATTGCCCAGACTAGGCTCTGAATTTTCATTTTGCAGGACAAGAAGGTCAGGCAGCTAAAGGCAGAAACCTGATGCACGTGAATTAGGAGCCTGTATTCTGAATATAATCGCTACTAAAAAACTAAAACAACTGGGTTTTAAAGAGGTTTTGGTTGAAATTTACCACCCACTATGACAAACTACGTCTGGTTTGTTAACACCAACAAAAGGTGGGATGACTAAAATCTCTTTCTCCTTCCCTCACAAGCCATTTTTCCTGAATGTTATTCTTATTCCTGTTGTTAGATGAAACACTCATCAGAATTAGAAACTAACTCTTTACTAGTCTATCAGTGAAGAAAACTCTACAGATTCCTCCTAAGGTATCTCTGAGATCCTACAAAGGGTATTTCAGTGTCTGAAATAGGAGATAATCTCTCTCTCTGTTTACTGCGAGCCTCCATGTCTCTTCAGAAGGATAGAGTCATTGCACAGTGAATTTCCCAAAGAAGGCCATCAGGTGATGTTAGGAGAGAAGTGCAACTAAATTAGGTGCTGACCCCAGGCTTCACAGCACTTCCCTTTATTCAATAGGCAAAATCCACTTTCCAGGATTCAATGTAGGACAAGCAGGAGCACTGGACAAGGAGATGTTCATGGTTAGAGGATCCACTTGGGAAATGAGGTGCCTGCAAAGCTGGCCAGTCCCCTTCAGAGGGGATTTCAAGCAGTAACTGTGTTTTCCTGAAGGGTGCCTTCAGAGCAAGGGTGGAAAGGCTGTGGGGTCACCCCACAGGAAACAGTACCATGAGCTCAAAAGAGAAAGCCAGAGAGAAGCAGCCTTACTCTCCGGTCTCTGTGGGAAAGCGGAAGCCCTGGGGTCTTCTTACAATAACTGAAAGGAGCAAGTAGGTTGTGACTGGTAACAAAAAAAACAGGATAGCTGGCAGTGATGGTAGGTGGCACGAGAAATGTGAGCCGGGGAATCGGGGAGCATGGAGCAGATTGTGGTTGTGATTACAGAGTTCCAGGGGGTGGAGTGAGGGAGTTTTGGCTTCCCTGAGTACCCAGGTGGTGATGGAGTATCACTTCACACAGCAAAAGAGTGATAAGAGAAGCTGTGCCTCCATGGGCAGTGAAAGTTGTTTCCTTCACCATCCTAAAGCTTGAGAAAGGTCTGTAAGCTTTTTCACACCACATCAGCAGCTTGCATGGGAATCAAACAAATCATGAGGAGCCTTTACTCAAGCCATTCACAAGGGTTTATCAAAAAAGGAGGAAATGTAACCTAATCAGTAAGCATACATAAACTAGATCTGGAACAAAGTTAGAAATTTTCCTTACTTTCTTGAAAACTGCCTTTCCCCCTAAATTGTATACAACGATTTCTGGATTAAAAAGATATTTAAATAAGTGTATGTAGTAGGGCCAATTTGTGACTTCCCTATTACAGAGGAATAAGGTATCATAAAACACCTCCTACTCGCCTGCTGGGAGAAGATGAATACGTGAGGCAATTTTCCCCTTTTCCATGCATGTGGGCTGAGGGTGGGCTGGCAAGGGGAAAAAATAGGAGGAACACTGATTGATACACTACCAAAAAGGCAAGATAGACTAAATAGGACTGAAAAGAACCCACAATTAGACCAGAGGTAAAGACAAACCAGTCTGCTTAGTGTTTAATATGAGGAACAGAAATAATCCATTGGATATTTATCAGATAGTTATGAGAAGCTTTACTTAAAACTTGAGTTTGTTAAATAAAATAAAAAACTTCAATTTATTTAAGAATTATAAATGAGTTAAAAATTGTTTATCCAGATACTCCAAGAATAAAATAAAAAAAATTGTAAGAACTAAAGCAATATACCACATAGACAAAATTATTCCAACACACTTCCTTCAAAATCGTTTTGGTGTCCAAAATTTATGTTCATTTGAGTAGAGTACTATACTGTAACACCGACGTTAGGCAGGATTTGTGCTGACTGATTGATGCCATCTGTTCACGACTCAGATGTCATTTTTTTCTAGCTTTCAAACAGGGAAAACAAAAAACAAAACTAGCTCTTCTCGATCGTAATTAAGGTATTTAGAGAATTTAGCTGAATTTTCAACATTTACTGCACTGTTGAAAACAAAAAAAAATAGCGCTGGTACCATAACATTCAGTCAGTTAAGCAAAAAGGACACTATGCAAGTTATCCATGTTTTAAAGAGAAGGAAGGAATAAGCATTGTAATTAGCAAGTGCTTTGCTAACAGCTAGAAATGTACATCCACTCCGTAGGCTTGTTGGAACATAAACTGCTTTTTTCTCCCTACATCTGGCATCCACGAAAAAAGAAAAAAAAATTGGACCTAGCAACCAAACTTTACATATATAGCATCTTAAAGAAGCAGCACACGATGGATTACTCTGTTCCTTAAGCAACGGGGAACACTTTTCCTAAAACAAATAAACGGAATGAACAGAGCAGGTGATTGGAGCATGCCAACCAATTTAGATATAAAACCGCTGTGGGTTACCACTTTGCTGATAGCAGTGTGAGCCTGGGGTTATTGACACTCACAATCTGCAGGCGAAATTCGCTCCTGGCTTAATTCCTCTGATTTCATCTGATTCCCTTGATTTCCTTTGAGCCCGTTCTTCTGAGGAAAGCCCGGCGCAGCCTTTCCCTGGCCGGTGGCAGGAGCAGTTACTTGGAGCATCCCGGCTAGGGCACGCCCCTCCCGCTGAGTGCCCCTCCCGGCCCCGGGAGGAGCCGCAGTCCCGGCCCCTTCCCGGCCGCTCCGGGCTCGGCGAGGGCGGCCGCGTGGGGGCAGCCGCGGGCCCGGCGGGGCGGGCGGCGGGAGGGGCTCGGGCGGGCCTGGCCTCTCCACGTTGGGGCCGAGGGGTGGCTGTCCTGGGAAGGGGCGAGCCGTGCGGAGTTGTGGAGGGCGCGAACCGGGCGGCGATCCCGATCCCCCTTCCTCGGCCGGTGGCAGCCGGGGGAGGCCGAGAGCGAGCCCCGCATCTGCCTGGCCGGGAGGCGTCCGCTGCCCGCCCGACCCCGCGCCGCTGCTCCGGGAACAAAGAGCCCCTTGCCGTCCCCCAGAGGTGTCCCGCCCGGTGCTACGGCTGGAGAAACGCGCTATCCCGTGTCGGGTCACGGCCAGAAAGCTCCCAGGAGTGGCGTCACTGGCAGAAACCTCCCTCGGAAGAGGACCAAGGTCTACACCGTCCGTAGCATCCAGCGTGGACCCTCTGCACCGAGCAACGCGTCTGTCCCGCAGGAAAGCACCAGGCAGAGGCCATGGCCAGCGTGGGTCCAGAGCATGCCGTCACTGTCCCACACTTACGAAAAGGATGACTAAAGAAAATTACCGTTCCCCTCTAGCTGGCACTTGGAGCTGGTAGATGACAGTCAGTGTTGGTGCTCCCTACTTCCAAAAGAAACAAGTCCTGTAACGGGTGACTGAGATGGTTGATGCCTAAAACATACTCTACAAAAAAGCAGGGGACTGGGCTTTGGTGGTCCTGGGAAAAGGAAGCTAATGAATGGCCTAAGTGATTGCTTCTAATTACTTGAGGGGCCACTATGAAGGTGACAGTAGTGCCAGATGATGTAAAGAGTGAAAAAATGCTGCACGTGTGATCCTGATAGGTTCAGTTTGGCCATCGGGGGAAAAAAGTCAGGAGGGCTGTTCAAGACTAGGAGCAGCCAGGTACATCAGGGACTGTCCTTGGAGTGTTTTGAACATCAAAGCTGACCTGGGAGTGGCTTAATAGTCCTCTTGCAGAAGATTGGACTCTATGACCTCCAGAAACCTCTTCCAACCATTATTTAGCGACTCTGTGATTTTTATGCTTGTCAAGTTTAATAGTTCTGTCTCTACACAAATAATAATATACAGAAAAGGGAAAAAATAGTGTCATTTACCAATAAGGTTTTGTATCTTTCTTTTACAAACAGTACAGTACAATACAATACCACACGGTTTGTTATTTTTGCACGTTGTTGCTGTATGCCCCAGCATTTGTAAATGCCTTTGTAGCTGGGTGAATGAGATTTATCGTTCATTTGTTTCTATGATGGAAGAATATTTCTTTAGGACAAACCTTATGTCCTGCTTTAAACCATTTGGTTTACCTTACTACAGGTGTTATTGGCTTACAGACATCCCTGTCCTGCAACGACTTATTAAATAAATTAGTTGACCCCTTTTGAATCTCTTGGATCAATAGGTGTGGGTATTATTTTGAAAGCACTTTTAATCTTAGTATTAAAAAGACAATTAGCTTTGCCTTAGACATCACGTGCTGTTAAAAGATAGTAATTCCGTGAAGCAGGTGTTATGCCTCCTGGTTGCATGTAGATCTTTGGACAGATACCAGGAGTAATCAAATCATGAATCTGAATCTAGACAACTACCTCAGTACCACAAAGCAGCAGCACTGCCAGTGAAAGCTGTAACTATTAACTCCTGACTAAAAAGCTTAATTTATCAAGATGCAATATAAACCACAAAATTAATTTCATTTTTGATAATACACTTGATGATATTCAAGTGGCCTCCTCCAGAAGCAGACAGAAGCCTTGAACGACAAAAATTTGATTTAGCAAATTCCAGTATAGTCCTGAAAGGTGTGTTTTTTTCATGATTTTCATTTTTTGAAGCAAAATTGAGTTTTAGTTTCCTCAGAAACTTAACTTCAGTCAAAGTGGAAATCTGAAGCATTACTGTTGGCACCTACAATGTGAAATAACCAACAGCAGTATTTAACAAGGGAAGAAAGGGTAAGCAGCTGAAATCTTCTTACATTTTTGTAAACAATGTTTAACAGTGGCAGTTAAGAAAGTAGGATGTTTTTATCAATTTACTGATTTATAAGTAACCAATACATTTCAATACATTAAAAGAGCATCCCAAGTTTCCTGCATTTTAGCCAAGAAAAAATGGGGGCTTTTTGGATCCAGAAATGTGAGATGTGATCTGAAAAGTTATCTGTTTATGGTTCAGCAGTCATATTTCAAGATATTAATAAAAAAAAAATTTACAATTAAGTCTACAACTCAATATCGTTCTCATTCTTCAAATAGCTCATTTACAAAAGTGTAACATAGCTTACAGTAGTTGTTTCTTTAAAGAAATATCTGCTGAAATTTTTTTAGGATTAGTGTCTCTGTGTCAGTTGGAATGACTGGAAGTAAAAATTAACACCTCTTACAATGGATCTCATGCTAAATTATATTTACCATTGCATTCTACATCATATCGTTGCTCTGATCTCTCAGCTTGCTTCTATCAGGAGTGGTATGGCTCAGTCTGTTAACTTCATCCACAGAAAACCAGGAATATCAAGTTTTTCCTTAGGAAGTAAATGCTATCTACACTAGTTCCTTTTTCAAAATTTAAGATAACTAAGCAAGAAATAAGTACTAAGAGTGGCTTAGGGGAATTCCTTACTGATGGAATTCCTTACTGATCCTCTCTGAAGGCAAAATGGTAATAGAAAAAAAAGGAGTCTGTCAGAATGACATTTTTCTTCACACTAACAACCTTAATACTGTTCTACAGCCTGTACCTAAGCACAAAAAAAACATGCAGATTTTTACATAATCACAGAATGGCTGAGTTGGAAGGGACTACTGGGGGTCATCTAGTCCAACCTCCCTGCTAAAGCTGCATCCCCTGGAGCATTTTACTCAGGATTATATCCAGATATCTTTTGAATATATCCATGGAAGGACACTCCACTACATCTCTGGGCAGCCTGTTCTAGTGCTCAGTCACCTGCACAGTAAAGAAGTTCTTCCTCAGACTCTGCACTTTATCTCTTGTCCTATTGCTTGGCACCACCAAGAAGAGCCTGGCTCCATCCTCTTACTAGCCCCCCTTCAGATACTTAAATACATTGATGAGGTCCCCTCTCAGTTGTCTCTTCTCAAGGCTGGACAGGCCCAGCTCCCTCAGCCTTTCCTTACAAGAGAAATGCTCCAGTCCCTTAACCGTCTTTGTAGCTCTCTGCTGGGCCTGCTTCAGGAGCTCCATGTCTCTCTTGTACTGAGGAGCCAAGAAATGGACACAGCACTCCAGATGTGGCCTCACTAGGGTTCAGTAGAGGGGCAGGATCACTTCCCTTGACCTCCTGGAGATGCTTTTCTAATGCACCCCAGGATAATATTGGCATTCTTGACCACAAGGGCACACTGCTGGCTGATGAACAGCTTGTTGCCCACCACGACCCCCAGATCCTCCTCCACAGAGCTGCTTTCCAGCAGGTTAGCCCCTAGCCTGTACTGGTGCCTGGTGTAATTCCTCATGATATGCAGGACCCTGCACTTGCGTTTGTTGAATTTTATTCAAGCACTATTAGTGGTGTTAAATATTTTTAGGGAAAGACCAAACTTTTCATGCCACCAACATAAAGGGAGATATATGGGAATATCTGAGAATAGCATCAGAGAATGACAGTGTGTGAAAGCATTGTGGTCCTATCCACACAGCCTCTGTAGTGAGGTGCACTGAGAACCATCATGGGGTGGTTCTTTCATTTGTGGATGGTGGGATCCATCCCTCCCAAACCTATAGATGCCTTCCTAAAAACTTCATCAGTCTTACCTTTCTGTTGTGCTAAGTGTAGACAGTGCACATGCTAGCAGCAAGCTTGGCACTGCAACACACAGGAACAAGATGTAAACACGAGAGTGGGAGTGTGCTCTCCTCCACAGGGATTTCACTGGCTGTTTTCACTATCACAGAAACAGGCATACAGCAGCTGAAGCTAAACAGGAAAAAGAGAGCATAGAAAAAAGTTATCCAACCCTTTGCAGGATAAAGGCCAGTTTTTATATTTTCCAACATAAACTAACTTAACCTTTTCTATTTTTTTAGTGTTGTGTTAATGAATAACAAGTACTGCTTGTGTTTTGTACAGATTTATTTTATCAGACCTCTAGTATGAGTATGCATTTGCATGCATGCACAAGTAGACTACAGAGGTTTCTGCTGAGACCTCTATAGTATTACATTTAGAAACCATCAGAACTACCAGCAGAGTGAAGTATGCCCAAAGCTGTATCTAGATTTGTTGCAGAGGAAACTGGGTTTGTTTGTTTGTGGGGGCTTTTTGTCCAGGAAAAAAAGAACATAAATGAGCTAATGCTTACATAGAGTGAATGATAAGGAGATGAGAGCTCAGAAGTAAACTGGGGAAGTATGCCATTTCATACTGCAGATGTACCTTTTGAGATTTAATTTACTTTCAGATTTCCACATGTATCTGAAGACAAATTTAAGTGTTAAATGGTTTATACAGATATGGGGTTTTTCACCATTCAAAATGGTAAGGGAATAGCAACACGTGAATGATTAAGTCTACACATAATTTGTATAATGGAGTTATAATGGAGTTGAGCACTTCTGGAATTAGTCTTAGAAGGGTGTTTTTAATGACATTTGGACAGAGATCACTTTGCCAGTTACACCAAATGGCAGTTTTCACTACTAATAATGCTGGATTCTACTTTTTTTTTTCTCCCCTATGAGACTGTGTTTTTGAAGAAAGTCCATAAACAAAGGGGTTTTGTTTTAGAAACGCTTCAGTGGCTACTTAATAATTGCAACATCCAGTCATGAATTAAATTTTAAACAGCTTCCTGATAATAAAAGTGTTATTTTCATATTGAAGAAGTGTAACGTTTAAGAAATTAATTAAACAAATATGACCTTATTGGTGTACTAAAAGACAGTACAAATAATAATATAGAAATAATATAGACATAAACCTGGAAGAAATTAGCTTTAATGCAAGTATAAAATTAGATCTCTTCAGAGTATGAAGAGAATATAAATAATTTCTTTAAATGGTAGAAATAATTTTAGAGACTGTTAAGTTTTAAGGCATGAAAATGCTGTTTATGAAAATTAACCAAACAGTCTTTATTCATTATGTGGACAGAGTGGTAATTAAGAAAGGAATTTTAGAAAAAGACATAGTTGGACAAATTGTTTCAGCCAAATTTAGCATTGCATTGTTATCTGTGTAAATAAAACAAAGATAATGACCCCCACTTTATCCCAGCTGCATAGGGAACATGATTACACTCCATATATTTTAATGCATTATTTTCAAAATGGCTGGAAATAGTACCAGGTCACATTGCTTTTTAAAATTAAAACTGGAAGACAAACTATTCTTTCTATGAATAGGTTACTTTAAATGTGAGATTGATCTCTACACTAACAAATTTAGGTTTCATTTGAAACTTTCATAAAGGTTTCAAATGTTCTACACTTAAACTTTTCAGGTATACAGACGCCATGAAGCTTCATTCCCTAGTGCTTTTTTCCTTTCTGCAGATTGTAGACATCAGTCATAATACACAATTGCATCTGAGCTAGTCATCCTAGACTGTCCTTGTAACCAAGGGAGAGGAGGACTTTTGGGATGCGATTTATCTGGCCAGCTTTAGGGTTTTTTTAGTAATATGTGATAAATTACACAAAAGAATCACCTGTTTCTTTCCATCGATTGTGAAAGAAATGACTGGCACACATCCTAACCTTTGGCACCCAGCCGTCCTTTAGAGCTTTGCAACAAAGTAGATTTTGCTTGCATTCCTTATAAATTAGATTTATTGGATAATGTGTCTTGACATGCAACAGTTTCACCATCATTTGAGTTCTCAGAGCCTAAAAAACTGTGAAAATACACCAGCATCAATTTTATTTACAATACGTTGGATTGCTGAATATTAACCTTTATTTTCCAACTTGGCTTGTTTGTTTTTTTCTTTCTCTGATTTTCGACGGTTGTTTTGAAATATTTAACAGATACTGTAAAGTCATTTCTATGGATGTCTCAAATTGAAATCTTCATCACTTACAAGAAAGAATGGATACATGAAACCCCGGATTTATACAGTAATAGCTGAACAGGAAGATCTGTAGATGTAACCAGAACTGTGCTATATGAACTAGCTTTTGAGAGTGTGCTATACTAAATACTGAGTTTGGAAAGGACATAGCGTAACAAGAGCATGTTCCAAAGCTGTGTTTACCTGGGGCCCCTCTGTGTTTGGAAGATGCTGTCACTCCTCAGAAACATATGTATAAAACCAGTAGAGCACTGATAGTCTGTAATTTTAAGATATATCTTATCAGTATCACTGACAGATATATTAGTTTACAGAATTGTACCTCATAGTCTAGTAGGCAAGGCTATAATGTATGAGCAAAACTATCACAGACTGGTAAGGTAAAGAAGGATTATATATATTTGTAAGGGCTGATGTGAACAGTTAACATCAACTTGTACCTCAGGAAAATACAATTCCTTGTGGAAAAAGGATCCTGAAAACTAAAAATGTAATGGAAGAATTTTTTGTGTGTGTAAATGTGAAATTATGTTGTTGTATCTCCTTCACCAAAACCTAAAAAAAAAAAATCTCCAAAACCCTAGTAAAGCAGTCATTAACTTAATAAAAAAAAAAAAAAAAAGCAGTGGTTCATGTCATCTGACTTTCTAACACCACTAATTTTAAACAGATGATCTAGACCTGTTTCCATGTTTTTGCGGTAGTACAGAGGGAAGAGAGAAATCTTCAACAAAGTAAATCTAACTCTACAAATTAAACATCCATCTCTGATGGATGAGAGAAACTCTCAGAGGAAATTGTAATAGATGATCATTGTAAGTCCTTCCAACTGACCTATTCTCTCTCTTCCTTTTCTACTGTCTCCTCATGGCTGTTTCCATGTTTGAGGTTCTGACTGTGTTATCTTGCTCTGCTCTTCGGTTTTATCCATTTTATATCAGAATTATTTCAACAAAATCTCAAGCCCAGGCTTCCAAGCACAACAGGTTGAGATAAGCATTCATCTTTTGAATTATTTTCTTCTGGGCCTTCAAATTTTTAAGAGACTTGCTAATCATGTTCAGCTGTCCCCTAATCAGCATGAGAAGCTGTGTCAGTCTTTGTTTTACAATATATCCATTCTGTTGATATTTTCCCTGGTGGAAAAACCTGCAATATTGGGTGATTATAGATTGAAATCTGCTATAGCGATAGTCATAGCAGATGTGGAATGATCCATCAGATGTCAATTTGAAACTATGATTAATACATACTTAATATTTTTATAGATAAATAAATATATCTTCTCCAGGCTGAACCTTTAATTTTCCACTTTTGCAGCTCTAAGTTTCAGGAGCATTGTCATCTTCAAGTGACATCTTTATCAAAATATTACCAAGAGAAACTTTCTGGAAACTATTATTTAACTACTAGCTTTCCTATTTTTAGAAAGTAAAATTATAGGACTGACAAAGTATGTGCAGTGACTGTTGCTATTTCTGTTTGGAAAAGTAATTTCATTTTGGCTGGCTTTGCACTCACTTACTTCACTTACCCTAAATTTTCTGTCTGTCTTAAACAAATAGTTCTCCAGAAATCGAAAACTACATGGCTCAGTTCTACTCCACTTCAGACTGCTTGAAACTTACACAGTGGCACTAGTAAATAGTTTTGGCTGAGGAACTGACAGCCTAATATCATTTGCATCTGTTAAGGATGCTTGAACTCATTAGAGAAAGTGTTGTGTATAGGACATTACAGACAAAACTTTGTCAACTAAAACTGAATTTTGTTTGACTTATTTACTAGCTATTCTTTTCCAATGTGTAAAAAAAAGATCTCAGATATTACAGATTGAAAAAGCTATTGAAACTGTATATAAATGTTGAGAAAGATGAAATCGTTTTGTGAGTTAGAATCTCAGCTTTCAAACAGCACTGACAGTGGCAGCTCCTCTGAATCAGATTCTTTAGAAATCCATGATGAGCTAAACCTCTAAATTCTTGGTTTCTGGACAAAAATTGCACTACTGAAAAAAATCTGTTGAAAATATAGATCCACTTCCAGACATGTCTGTTTTCTGTGTATTTCATTATTTTTTTTTCCTCAGGAATAGAATTTGATGAATGTAGCCACTTGTCAATACTTTAAAATATTCTAGGTATTTTGTGACATACAATAGCTAAGGTGAATGATATGTTGTATGCCATATAAACTACACTTCGTTTTTTAAAGAAAGTTGGTCTTAGTTTTATATTGGAAATGGTGAATCTATATTAAAGGTTTCTGTTTCCTTCTATTTTTTTCTAGAATGCCTTTGGAAGAAGGAGAGGGAGAAAAAAACAGGCTTGGAAGGAACCCTGAAATGTACTGGAGGGAAGTGAACGGTATTGATATTTTTCTTTTAAATCTACTTGTCAACTCCTAATATGGAGAACTTCTCTTACACAATGGATAAAAATGCTGTTATACCTTAAGAACATTAAGGAACCAGAATTGTTAAAAACGCTATTTCCTCAATCATGCCTGAACCCTGCTGCTATGTCTGCAGTATTAATAAACAGGGTGAGGGCATATATGCTCAAGAACTACTAGCAAGCAATCCCCTGTCAGTGTGATTTGCTAGCACATAAGCTTCTATGCTTTTGGTCCTTTCTAACTAAGGTTCTGTCAGAAAATGTTTAGGTGCTATCTAGGAAATACCACTGGACAGAGGGTGTTCTCTGCTAGGCAGTAAGCAAGAGGCCATTGTGTGTGAGAATGAGAAATTATTTTAGCTTTATGGGTGTGTTTGCTGCTGCCATCAGGGCCAGTGGATCAGCCTGTATCCTTTTTATTTATTCATATAGATGTAGCCTCAGGGTTTGCTGTAGATGATTGGTAGCCAGAGGATAACCAAATAAAAGAGCATTGCTTTAATGGGAGTGCCATTGCTTTAATGGGACCTGTTTGTTATCTGCAATTCTACTTAAGTTTGCAGAAAAGCCTAAAGGAGGAAACAGGATTGTCCTAGCAAAGGAAGATAAACTGCTCAGTGAACAAAATGGAAAAAAAATTGGAAAGTTAGAAAGGCCATTAAAAAACAAAGAAACAAATAATCCAGAAACATGAAAGGCAAATTTAGAATACGCCTTTAAATAACTCCTTAAAGTCTGCTCGTGGTTGGTCATAAGGGTTTCCTAAGGATTATATTAGCCACAGAGTCTGAGGAAACAGTTTGGCTACAGCCCATCCCAGAGTATTGCCTCTGGAGATCAGTTCCAAGATTCCCTAAGGACAGGAAAATACTACCATTTCTTCCAAGCCTCCACAGTCTTACAGCCTTGAGCAATTTCCCCCAGTACAAATGTATTCTTTTGTTTGTTTGTTTGTTTGTTTGTTTGTTTTGGTCTTCTTTGTTATCTACTACTATTCTCAGCCTGACGTATCTTCTGTTCAGAGGAAATACATCAAGTAGACCTCATTGTACTTTCAGGGAGGTGGTTTGATTCCTACTGTATTATTTATTTGCATGTTGCTTCTAGCTTAAATAATCTTCTAGTTAATAAACTGTTTTTAAAACTCCTATAATGTTTTATTAAGTATTTTTATATGTATGTGTACGTGTATGTACAGACATACCTAAATTGCCATTCCTAAGTTTTTGTTTAAATCTTCACAGCATAAATTATGAAGATGATGTGCCAAGTAAGAGGTCATACTGACTACACCACTTTCTTCTTTACTTATCCAAACAAAGGGCTGTAATTGCTGCCATCCAATGAGAAATCAGGATCATACATCTGGATCCACTAGCTGGGAAATGTTCCTATGTTCCTCAATTTAGACAAGTTCTTAATAATACAAATTATATTAACAGTATAGGTGCAAAATATGACATTTTAGAATGCTTTGCCTCCCCCTGCATGCCTTTTGTAGTTTTTTTGTAATCTTCTGCCACTGTGGTAAAGATGATAAAAAGGACAACATAAACATTAATTTTAATACTAAATATTAAAATTTAATAGCTCTAATGATGCTAAGGTTCTTCACTGATCACCACCACTAATGAAATCTGAAAAAAGGATTCTGTTCATCTTTATTGGACACCCAAATGCCTTAAATTTGTTGAAGCAATCTTTCTAAAGCAAGTGCTTCATTTCCTGGATAGTCAATACTAAAAATTTGTTTCACAAGAGGGTGATTCTGCCTGAGTCAGTTTCACAAGCAAAGTTAAGCTAATTGGATTTCCTTATTGGATCTTCAAAAAAACCTTAGCCTTCCTCATTGACTGTATAAGGAAAGCAGGTACCCTGAGAGCAGTTCAGTACCTTCCAGGATGGGATTAATCATACCTAATTTAAACTGTTTAAAAGCTGATTGTCTAGTCTAAGCTTATTGCATACATTGCAACTATGATCAACAGCAGAGGTAAGTCTTTTCTAGGATAATTTATCTCATCCCTGGGAGGTGTCTGTTAGCCCCACTGACCATGGATACCCTACTGTGAAATAAAAAATCATCAGGGAATGAGTTCAAACACAGTACATACTTACTTAAAATACTTAATTCTTTACTGTCTGGAAGTGCCTCAGATTGTTCCAACTTATTTTCTCCTAGCCAAATCCACTGTATAAGACGTGGATGCAATTACTGACATTTAGATTGTTCAGTGAGCACCAGAATCAACTAAAATCTGAAGCTAATTTCTGTATTTATTAGAAATCTGACACCTATATTTCATGTTTATAGAAACGGACCTTCTCAAAAAGTACCTAAGTTTCCTGGAGAGCGAACAGCGCTATTAGTCACGGCTATTCAACGTTACTCACTTTCAGGTCTGTGGGTTTGTCCTTAGCCCTGTATCATTCAGCACTACAGTCATAGCCAGTATGACTAGTTTGGGGTAAATAACTCAGTGCTGGTGAGGTAACTCTTATCTAAGCTGTAGGTGGAAACAAGATGTCCAAATCTGGCAAATTGAATTCTTATACTGACAAGTTTGTAACTAGCAGTGAATTAGCCTTAGCAAAACTGTTTATTTGGTTGGATTTGTTTTTACAATTCTTTCTCCTCTGCAGTCCCTGGTCTTTATGATGGGCTGAGTTCATGCTGAAGGGTTTTATAATGTTTATTAATATAGTTTTCCCAAGTACCTATTTTTATGAAAACTATAAGAGCTTACACATTTTGCCATATTTCCAGCTCTCTGTCCCTGTCCGAAGTGACTGATCAAGCAGGAAGTGACTGAAATTAAGTTAGTAGCATATACATACAATACCCACACAGCAATTGTTGCCACAGGAGTCTTGTTTTCTTAGGGGACCATCTGAAAATGTTTTACTAATGATCAGCAAAGGCGACAACAAAGTAATGTCTTGTCCCTGGTCTTGGGACAAGAGTTTTGGATATTTGTGAAGAAATAAGTGTTTTTTTCAGGATGCCTCCAGCTTTTATGAGACTGTGTGCACAGTTGGCCTGATAATAATTTCTTATTGTGTATCATGCTTGCTTACTTATACTGGTATTTTTATAAACAAGGCTTATTAAGAAAAAATTGAAGAAGAAAAATTATGGGAATAATAAAGCATGTTAAACACACAGAAAGGCATCAAACATTAAATAGTAAAATTTTCCAAAAATTGCCATTATCCCTCTCCACCCTTAGAGTCACAGGACTTGTCATTCTAAAGGTTTTCTAAATACATTCACTTAGGCTGTTTGCAAAGTATTACAAGTGAGAGCCCGACAGGATGATAATAGATTTAAACAACAGTATATTTTTTCCAAGTTACAGTAAAATGAAAGCTTCATAAGTATAGTTGTTTTGTGTATCACAAAACACACAAAAGCTCTGAAATGTGCTTTTCTCCCAGCTTAGCATGCTGTAAGGTTACTGACTCTCTTTGAGACCTTTCAACTTCAGCTAGTGTCATTTATACCATTTCATAAGACCAAAGGCTAAAAATGATGTAACCAGATGGAAGTAGCAATACCCTAACATAAACAGAAGGAAAAAGAAATTTTTTTTGTCTCCATTCCTTCTCATAAAACTTCCGTCTAAACTAATTCATTCTAAATTCCCTTGCCTTCAATTTCATGGTTTCTTCCATGCTGTCTTTTATAATATGTATCACTGAAATATTTCTTTAAAACAGCCTTTTATTTCTCTTGGCAGAAATCCATGTTATAATCAACTTTAAAATAAGATGCACACCAATTTTAAACTTGATCTTTAAACTGGACAGCTGGGAAATTTTCTGTTTGGATTGTGTTATCTGTCTAATTGAACTGCTTTCTGAGCAATGCAGATTGTGGTGAAAGGTGCCCTCTAGCAAGATGGCATATCTAATTGACTAATGTGAACTGTAGGATTATTGTTGCCTTTCATTTGATTGGGGCATGGTGAGTACATCATGATGCTTCCGATCCTTAGGGAAGGTGGATCAGCTTCCTAAATTTAGGATGTTATGAATTATGGCTTACAAAAGTGTAGTTTGCATATAAACAACCAACTGAATTTCTTCCTGACATGGTTTGTTACTACAAAGACATTAGGGATGCTATTTTAAGTCACATGTGCAAGCTGCCTGGAGACTATAATCAGGTTGACTAATCAGGTGGCATGGCAAATTTGGCCTGTCATATGGTACATTGCGTCCACTGTCTTTGTATTCAACTCTAATATTTTTTTACTTACTGATGAAATAAAATGTCCTTTCTCTTCACTTCCATTTAAATTCAGTTCATCCATAAAAGTAGGTATATACTATTACACTAAACTAGTCAGTTATGTCTAAGCATCAGATATAGGATAAAATTTCAGGGTTTTAGCCTATATAATAACTGGGGGCTCTTATAAGCATTATTATACTGCATCTCCTCTAGTTTCAGAGCCTTGATTGAAGACAGAATGAAGTCTGTGTTGCCACTGGTTTGTTGGTTTGCAGCTCATTTGCTAGTTCTTCCTTTCCAAAATATTACTTGCATATTTTCTAGTCCATGATTATGCAGAAACAGAACCACAGATGTTTATACTACCAAGGTTTCCCTCTTCTAACTGCATACTCTCTTAAGCACATCCTGTGAATTGTCCATGTCTTGCCCATTCATTTCATAACCATGTTAGAGCTCTTCTAGAAGAAGCATTTTATGTTGGTTTTTGTAATTCCTCTCTGTTTTTTGCCTTCCACTCTTCATTTTTTTCTTTCCTGCATGTCTCCTGTCTCATTGGTATGTCTGACTTAAGGCAACACTCTCAAGATGTCCATCCACTTCTGTCGCTGTGCTTCAGATTCATTATACAATCACTGGAGTGATTATCCGGTGGCCAAACCTTGGCTTGATGTTCTTTGCAAGGTCGAATTAGTTTCCAGTGGCACAGTCATATCAATGGTAAATACTTTGGAAAAATATTTTTTGTAGTCACTCTCCAAAAATACAACATGAAGACATATGAAATTTTGTTTGCCTTCCATCTAATAAAAATACTTCTCTATGGATAGGGTGTTGGGAAGGATAACTAACAGGAGGATGGATTTAGGCAATCCAACCATAGCAGTCTAAATCTGTAGGTGTCCTATACTAGTTGCCCAGGTTTCTTATTGTAGAAAAGTAGGAACATGTAAGGGCGATGCATGCCAGTTATCCTTAGCAGACAGGAGTTATCCATTTGAATGACCATGCACCACTGCCTACAAAGGGAACTAGCTCATAATTCTAGTTGCATCTGCAATGTTAAAATGATGTTCTGCTTCAAGATCCAGTGAAGGAAAGGCTAACTATTCAAGACACCTTCTATGAATCTTGGGAACAAAAGTAACAGGAAGGGATTTCAAGTTACAATGAAGTTACAAAGGAACCTTGATTTATCAAATGATTTCAGAACTCATGTATCTCTTACTGAGTTAGGAAAGTGTATTTTATCACTGTCCAGAAACTGGCTAAAGTAGGAGTAATGATAGAGGAACTACTATGCTGAGAGGAAGCTGTTGCATTATTCAAGGAGCTTGAGTGTATTTAATCACATTTTTCTCATAATTTGTTGTTTGCTAAGGATATAGCCATATACTCTTAATATAAATATTGTTGTTCTATATAAATATTGCTCTTCTTTCTATTAAGGCACTATTGTTATCCTGAATTTCAAAATAATCCTAAAATACATTTTGCATTCTCTAAAAAAATAAAAGGAAGTAGAAGTAGGGCTGAAAGGACAAGCTTGTTGGTACCACAGCCACCCTCAGCTGATGTTATGATTGCAGATTATTAACATGCTGAATTTTTCACAATGCTGTCTATGATAATCATAAAGAAAATATCTTATTTTTAAGCGAAAGAGGTTCTGAGCCCCTGCCATTTTTTTTCAGAAGAATTTCTTCCAAGTTATGTCATGTCACATCTTCACAATCATTCAAGTTACAAAGCTACACATTTCCTTGCTTTAAGTGGAGCTCTGTGCTCACATCAAAGTTCTCCACAACTGATCATAAAATGAGCAATGGTAAGGCACCAGAAGGTCATTATTTCTGCCTCTGTGCCTTTCTAATATCATACCTTGAGCCTCTTTATCTTCTTTCTACAGAAACATCCTGTCTGTGTAGTCTCAGACTGAAACTGGAGGTATACTTTGACATAATTCAATATTCTTCTTTAAACGTTTAAAGCTATACCATTTTCTCACTTGAGTTTGAAGCTCTTCAAAATTCTTCTATATGCAGGCAATAAATACACCAACATAGCAGTAAAAGTCCTGTTGTTTCGAAATAATAACCCTGTTGTTCCAAATTCTGGAGACAGAAAGTCTGAAGAAAGGTTGAGTGAAA
This sequence comes from Sakesphorus luctuosus, assembly GCA_013396695.1. Classification (NCBI taxonomy): domain Eukaryota; kingdom Metazoa; phylum Chordata; class Aves; order Passeriformes; family Thamnophilidae; genus Sakesphorus; species Sakesphorus luctuosus. The sequence goes on from VWZD01012672.1 coordinate 63,145, forward strand.
TGGGAATGTAGACACTTAGAAAATTGGAAGTTGTATCATGTTTAGACAGAGTTCAGATCAACTATAGTATGCATATGCCAAAGCATAAAAGGTTGTTGTACAACACAGGTATGTGGAGGATTTGAAGATCCATGATGCATCAGGTATTATGAGTGCCTACATATGGTGTTAACCTTCGAAGGAACAAAATGTGATTAAAGGTACTTGTGGTTTGCAGGGCCGAAAGCTACTTTTTTGGGATAAGGCTTTGGTGGCTGATCATAGATACATGAATGCATGCTATTTTGAGTAGAAAACAGAATGAAACATCTTGCCAGTACTGGTAAATATAACTCAGGTAGTTTTAGGTATCTATATTACCTAAACTTGAGCTAGTCAATGTAGACTTCTTTTACACTTAAAGGAAAGGAAAAGGCACTTTTAGGAATTTATTATGGACTTCAGTATGAAAAATGTTCACTCTAGAAGAAATTGTTCACTACAGTGTAAAAACGAAGCCTAGATGGCTATATCAAGTGTAGATACCTACAGTTTACATATATGTATTTATTAAGGTGAATACTTGTAACAGTGTTGGACCTGACTTCACCTATGGCCAGAAAAGGTCTTGACTTATAATGGCCAGACACCTGACAATAACTAAACACTGGAATTATTTTGAAGTTAGTGACTGATGAGGAAATCAGTTCGAATTCATGTAACTCACTGGTTATTCTGTAAAATCCACAGACTACAGTACTTCCCAATTTCTGCAGTAGGATAAAAACTGGGAAATACAATATTCATTGAGTATTCAAGTATACAGTCCAATTTAAACTATCTTGTACACTGAGGAGACACTGACAACAGAAGTGGAGGTGTCTCATACCAGCACCATTCAGTTATGTGACAGTTCTTTTCTTCCCGGCCCCCCCCCCCTGCCCCCCCAATAAAGCTAAGGATTAGGTTCTTATTAGACTAAACCCCACAAATCTCTCACTCTGTCTTGTCTCTCTTTACTCATTAGTGGTATAGTGGTATAGCATTAGCAAAAGGCCGGACCTCGCAATGACACTGAATGACAGAACTCATGCTTGCAATTATTCCTGTTAAATGTAATGGCATCCATCCATGTAAGTGTTCTATGTTCTTCATGTGGCTGTGGAGACACTTTGAATCTCAAATGGCTGTAGAAAAGATGAGCAAATTAAGATTTGCTCTGAATTTCAGTATTTTCAGGTTTCAGAACTTCAGCTACAAGAGCACATCTGGCAGCAAAATAAAGATGCATTTTTGGATTTCACCTTTATCTCTGATGGTGCTTGCAAGAACTCTTATTTTATTATGCTTTGCTCTAAGCTGTAAAGACAGGATATCATGTTGATGTCCACATTACTTTCTGTGAAGCTTGGCCCTGAGAGGCCCCATATTGTCTTTTGTACCACACTAAAATGTAACACCCCAAAAGTTAACAATAACATAATCTATGACACAGTTACTTATACCCAACGGGACACTGACTATGCTAACGCTGTGAGAAAGTGGTCGTCATTAAAAGCCCTCTAAAAGACCAGCCTAGCTGTTGCCTGGAGAGATTAAGCCCTGGTGAACTGAGGCTGTGCAAGCCCACATGCTCTGAAGCTTTAAGGGTTAATTTATTTCATTTGTCCACTTATTCATCCACAAATAGAGATGCCTCAGGAACTCTTACTTTCAGTTTCTGTTAAAAAAATATCAAGAGAAAGACAAAACATACTTTCTAAGTACTATCCCACAACATAAATATTAAATATGGACTAGAATCTGGTTTGCCATAATTTTTTACCAAGTACTTTAATAACAATCCTACAGTACTAGATAAGGTAAATGTAGATTCATACTTTCACATCGAAACTTTTACTTCAAATCAAATAAAGAAAATTCATTAACTCACAACCAAACAGTGTCAAGCATCTATGAAAACAGACCAGACGTGCAATCATGTGTTCGGTTTCTAGTTGAGCTACTGCTTGAACATGAGAAAAAGTCTACAAAAAAGCAAGAGTCCGATTTCTATTATATTTTTTAAAATGCAGACATATATATGCTTTGAAAGCATTTTACTTCTGTCATCCATATAGATTCTTTCACCTCATTTCACTTTTATGTGGCCTTTACATTCTGTATTTCTAACTATGAGTAAATAAACTCCATATTCTCAGGGTATAGCAAAGCATTTGCTAGATTTTCTTTTGTCAAAGGTTGCAATTGTTTTCTGATTAATGTCAGTTAATAGTACCTGCCCCTCCAAAAATAAAAAAAAATAGAAGTAGTTACCTGCATAAAATGAAAACCAAATTTTCTCTCTATTTGAGCTTACTGATGCTCAGGTATTTTTAATATTGATGCATAAGCTGTGTGTTAAATTTCATCCATACAAAAATGGGACGATTTCTAAACATTCCTGGAGTCAGAGAACAGCAACTTAGAGAACTGCACACATTTTCATATCATATCAGTATTTGGGCATCTAAGTTATGCCTTAAATTTCTCAGCTTTTCCTAGCTGGATATATGAATCTTGCTGTTTGCCATTCATTTTTCATTGGATATCTTTGCACAGAAACAGTATCCAATTGCCAGTCAGGATACCTATATTGATAGAACTAATTTTGCAGTAGAGGTTAGTATTGCAAGGATTTATGTGTAGCATTCAGTATCTAATGGCATATAATGCTTGAGCTATTTTTTTATTCTCTATCCATTTCCAGGTATGTATAAGAGCAGAATATTCAAGAAGGGCATCCAGCACATCTGGGAAACTCAGTCCTTAACGGCAGTCTGCAGTATAAGCAGCAGTCTTTTCCTAATTTTCCGTTTTCCAGGTTTGTAAGTTTTGAACTATTGCCAAATGCATATCTACCTATAAGTTAAATAATAATTTATTTAAAAAATGAGACATCAGTACCAAATAAAAGATAAAAACTCACAAAACTGAAACATCAGGCAAAACCTGAAATCATCCTGAAAATGCAAATTGTTAAAAAAAAATCAAAATACAGAATCAAAATACAGCCCTGACAAACCAAACCAAAACACTAGTGCAAAGTAATATTGAGTGATATAATTTTCTTATTTACATTCACTTTTACAGGATATAAGGTTTCAAGTTTTATTCTGCATCCAGGAACATGAAAACATTTTAAAAGAGAAAGTTGAACTATCATGTGATTGAAGAGACACCTAAAAAAGCTACCACAAAAATTGTCTGTATTTGATAGAAGCTGGAATCAAATAATGAGATAGTACACTATACAAGTTTGAAATTCAACTCTCCTTAGCAACAATTAAGAACTGGTGAACATTTAATACTCAAACCCATGAACTGAGAACACAATAAATTTGGAGAAAAGCCATAAGTAAGCTCATAGAGCAACTTCCATACATTTCAAGGAAGTAGGTAAATCAGAGATTATTATGTGAGAGTAGATATAGGAATAAGCAAATCTTACATGTGGGAAATTAAAATATATACCTTTGAAAATTTAGTATGAAAACTTGAAAAGTATAGATTTGGTCTCAATAAAATAGTCAAGGATTTCAAAATAAACAAGGTGAAGGCACCAAGAAAGGCAGCAGCATCAAGAAGAAGGGCTAAAGATGTTGAGATAATAAATACATTTTACTGATGTAACAAAATAAGACAAAAATAAAAGGACTATAATAGATAATTCTTTTTACTGATTTTTAAGGTCTGGAACTTGCTTTTAACCTCAGCACTTGGAATGAATGTATCACTTATTGTTCTGCAGAAGTCTTCTTATAAAACAATGGGGAAGCAGATGCTGGGTTTGAACTCAAGCAGAATATCAAGTCAGAATGTGAGAAAATAAGCTGTTGCTAAAGGTCAAAACGTTTCAATTAACAAGACAAAAATACATTTAACTATTTGAATATTAACTTCATTTGGAAAAAAATTATGTATGTGAAAGGAAAAAAACACACATTAGCACTTTCCAGACTATAATGACATTAAAAAGAACACTATGATAATGCCTGATGTCTTTAATTCTAAACATACATATGCATACTCACATACATAATTTCCAAAATATACTATACCTTGGGATTTGTTTTCCACAAAGCTATAACACAATCATTTGAAAAAATTCTAGTATCTTTATTTTTTTAAAGAATGGTAGAGATTATTGTCCTAGTGGATGCATAATTCTATGTTTATTGTTAATTTTAATTATATATGTTTGTGTTAGAGACCCATAATTGCTGTCATTCTGGATCATTTAGTGCATCTAGTGTAGTCTATTTGATTACAATTGTTGACAACAGATGTTATTACACCTTGTAACAGATGTTGTAGTCACTGTACATTAAAGTACAAGAGTTGCTGAAGAAATCATCAAAACATAAAGTAGAATCTGCCCTTATGAAAGATAATTTCTTGAGATCCACAGGTCTGAACAACAGCACATGCCAATAAAAATATTCTGTTTTCTGTTGTGGATCCCTTTACAGTTCTGTAGCTCAGTTGGACCTGACATTCTAATTTGGTTTCGTACCTGGTCACCTCTGCTGTTTGGATCATATTGTCCTATAGTGGCAGATTTTTGACAGAATTATTCTATCTCATTGTACACATTCTTACCAGAATCAACGATTTAGAAATGTAATGAAACTTACTGGAAAATCTATTTTAATTAACTTGCTGAATTCCTACTAAGGTCAGAAGTTTGGGGCTGGGTTTTTGGTGTTTGTGGGTTTTTGGTGTTTTTTTTTCTTTTTAAATGTATAAAGACAAATAATTAAATACTGTTTTTAAAAAAAATCTGTAATTAAGTGACAAATTTCTAGAAGACAGATTTAAATAGAGTTTTCCAAAGAGCTGTCTCCTCACTCCTCCCCTCAAATCAGCATATTGGAAGCATGCATTTGTTCTATAGTAATGAGGAGTTAATTTACCACTTCTTCATTCCTTACTTGGAGAAATCCATATGAAGAGGGGAAACTATTTTTGCTCTAGGAACATATGGAAAGAAACAGGAGAATTCACATCTCATATTATCCACAATCTTCAAAATCAGAATAAAGACAAAGAGTAAAGATGAACTAACAGAACACCTTTGTATCTTTTGAAAGTATAGTTACGTATCATCGTATTTCTCCCATTGTTGTATCTATTTCTCGTTATTACTATGATTGCATCCAAAACATTCTTATTCTTTCCTGTTGTCTGTGAAAGTTGATTCCTCAGTTTGATAGAGCATAAGGTCTTGGGTTGTAATTCACTTTATACTGTCAGTATCAATTTAATTACATCCTCTTCAGCAAGGAATTTGTTTTTGTCTTCAGTCTTGCATTTGTTGGATCAAGTTACTAGCTACCATAAGGTGTCAAAGTCTACTAAAATTATGTTACTGATAAATCTGTCCCATGTTTATTGGCCAGAAAAAGCTACTGAGAAGAGTCAATGTTAAGTTAAATATTTTGCTTCGATACTGTGCTGTGGAAAAAGATAGAGTAGTGCAACTTTTTTTTTCTTTTGGTAAAGCAGTATCTTAAAGTGTTTTAGCTTACAAATTGAAGAAAAAAAAGTCATTTGTATATGTTGTACAAATTCATTATTTCATATTGGTTATGCTTCTCATTCAGAGGCATTTGAGTCTGAAGTTTTCAGTTTAGAGGTCCTAAGAAACTTCTTCCTCATCGCGGTACAAAGTAAACATTTTTGTAGCTGCCACAATGGCATAGGTACATTGCAACCCCCCAAAATATCCAGTTCATCCTATACAAAATGCAAGACTCCTAAATTCAGATTATTTTAAGCTGTTAATATTGCTTGTTTGCTCACTGGAGACACTTACTGGAGGAAGTTGACTGGTGTAACTGACCAAAGCTGAATTTTTTTTTTTTTTTTTAAAAAAGGGCATGGATAATTTTCTTTTCTGCATTCATCAGAGAAAAATGAGACAATCTCTAAGTAAATTTAAGCTTTCTAATTACAATTATCACTGTAGATTTCTTGTTATCAATAGCATTTTACAAATAACATATGCATATATGCATTATGAAAATAAATTTCGATTTTTTTTATTCAGACACTACATCAAAACGTCATTTTAAGTCTTCCAAACTGAAAGAGACAATAAGACATGCTCATAATATCAGTTTGCAAATATATCTATAAAATAAATATTCTGAGTACATTTCTGCACTTCATAACAATAAAGTAATATGCTGTGATCAAAATGTTACACTAAGATTTTTGATTTATTCTTATTTGGGCACATAAGGATGCAATGAGTGTATTAAAACCCCAGCATGAACAATCAGGAGTAGGGCACTTAGCATCTTGCAAGTTACTGGTGCTCAGCAGTTTTGGGGGCAAAACGAAAAAAAAAAACAACAACATTTTGCAAGTGCATCCACGGGATACTACAATGCAGCATGATGATGTGATACCTAAAGTAGCTGTTAGTGAGCTTAGTTTGTGTACCAGAAACATGATCATTATGCTCTGGCTAATTATAGGCTGAGAAGTCTTCTTGAGGGAAAAACCCAGAGTGATGCAGATGGAAAGAGAGGTGATGGAATAAAAGAGAAAATATTTTCAGGGAAAGTATACTTTTAGGCTTTTCTTGAAAATGTTTTTATTAAAACACTTTTTATCTTACAAAGTGGAACACAATCTGCTCATCTTGATTTTTTTTTTTTTAATTTAGAAAAAAACGAGGGTAAGATATTTTTTGGACAATCAGCATTTCATCAGAGCTAAAAATAGAGATTATAATATTGTTTGCTCATGTAGGGAAATGGTGCAGCTGAGGTAAAAAATAGCTTTACCATTACTCAAAAAGAAATTATGACTAAACTTAATTAATATGTAATACTACAAAACATTTTTTAAAGATAAATCTAATCAGTCATACTGTTATGTGTCTTAATGATTACAACAAATTCTTAGAGAAGGATGAGGTATTTTTATTTGTTTCTTTTAATAAAAATTCTATTTTACCTCTGCATTTGCCTTGTATTTGTTTCATTGCAATCATAATGTTAGGTCAAAGCGTTACAAATTATTTGGCATACCAGCCAAGTTATTTAGAACATTTTTAATTTTTAGTGGAACAATCCATGACAAAAACATCAAATTTCTTTGGTGTCTAATGTCTATTTTTTTTTTTTCATTTTAGGAAATCTGAGGTCATACTCCATCGATTGAACCTAACATTACTATCAGATTTTGTTCATTGTAAAAACAACCACTCAACAGCTAATTAATTTTCAAAACTATTAGATATTTATTTTTACACACATACATGTACAATGCTGACAATTCAGTATTTTTGGCTTCAATTTTTAACTTATTTGTCAAGATTAATGGTTATAAAATGTTGTCATGCAAGTTTCTAACTTCTAACTCAAACCCTTGTGATGCACATGCAAACTGAAATAATGAATTTGTACAATATATAAATTCATTCATGTGTTTTCTTTCATTTAAGGAAATTCATCACTTGAAATATATGTAGTTAATTTTTCCTAAATAAAAAGATGAAGATAGCAAACGTAATTGATTGCATAAAAGTTTAGGGATTTTATTTTAAATCCTAATGTAATGTTGAAATTATATGAAACAATGCTGTTTGTTTATGTCCCTGAAGAAATAAGGAGCTTTTACAAATTAAACACATTTAACAGCTCTGTTGATGAGGAAAAAAATTTTGAGAAAACTATACCACAATCGCTCATGGACACTCTTTTTTTCCCATCAGGTTTAATGAATTAGGGTTACATCCAACAGATTTTTTTAATCAATAGACTAGATATGGCATGGATCATACATATGGAGCAGATCCACTGAATAAGCAGAGTCTATTTCTCCAGGCCTACTTCGCACTATAAAAACGCTGGGTCGGCTTCAATCCTACTGTAACAAGAAGTAACTGGCAGTGAAGTTTTGCTTTATTTTATTTGCTAAAACAAATAACGGTCTCCTTCATTCTCTTTATAGATATGCATAAAATATTAAAAATAAAAATGTTGACATCAAAAAGATATTATTTGCCATAGAATTTGAAGGAGTCTCTTGAAACAAAAGCATTAAGAGTACATTTGAATAAACAAAATTATTTTTACATTAATTCCTATTGTCATTTAATAAAAAATCATCTTGTCTTCTGAATATGTAAGTTGTGATTCCTGAATTTGTAATTTTCAAATAATGTTTGTTGTATCCTCCAGAACAGCATGTGCTGATAATATTTTAATATCTATATTTACATTCGCTCATTGAATTTGTATTCATAATTGTTCCTATATTTTGCTATTTTCAGATAAATATGAGATTAAAAAAGTGTGGATTTACTTTGTTCTGAAAAAATAGAAAGATCCAGATTATTTTTTTTTTCAAATTTACTCTGCTAATAAATACTGTATGTAAAGGCCATACAGTGACTTGTACCTGAAAGCTCATAGAACATGATCTTTGTTCTGCTGCAGTTCAATATTTTAAGTTCTATGCTACATTTTGGCACAGCTCTTGAACTCACTATATTCAGTTAAGATTCTTTCTCTGTTCATGAAAGAATGTGGACTAGCTTCAAAGTAGTTGAATGCGAACAGTACGGCAAAAATGTAATGGAGATATGCACAACTGGAACAGACTGAAGAAGTTGACAAAAAAGTGATAGAATTTGCCTAAATCTAGTGGAAAACATGTATTCATTTGCTTCTGATATGTATGCACCTATCTGTATAAGTAGTCTGCATGTGTAAAATATGTATCACAGATGGTGGTCAAACTAATTAATCAAAGGTGCTGGCACAGCACCATTTTTTCTCCCTTTCACCACACTGCTACTGCAATGCTAGTGACCAGATAGCTCTTGTCCAAGATTCCATTTCTGGCAGATATGGAATTATCTTTCCTACTGATGTAATATGAATTGTAGAAAAGGAGAAACAAGGAATGATGAGTTTTGTTGTCAGCACAGTGACAGCACCCATTACATTATCGCAGTTCTAAACTTCTCAGTGGCTTCCCTACCACTCTGAATAGGAGAGAAGAAGTGAAGGCAATAAATAACCATTAAATTCAGCTAAATATTGTCTGCTCTACACTTACTGAGGACTGTGGGCTAGTCAGGAATACCTTCCAAGCAACAAAGCACTCCTTAAGCCAGATGAACTAACTGATACAGACAACTTCTTTTTAGGTACAAGTGAAACTCATCATTAGAATAATGAAAACATTTTTGTTCAAAGTCTGCAGCCATCTAAAATGGGAGACAGGTGTTTCAGAATTTCCTCTTATGAAAGGTTCTATCTTCATTCTCTTCTAGAACCAGTGTTTGCAATAGCTGTCAATTCTCAGAAGTTGCTGACCTGACCTGGCAAAGGATTTTCATCTACGTGCACTCTGATGTCACTAAGAACCATTAGTCCTACTGACACAGAGCTACTGTGAAAGCGAAAATCATGGCCAAATATTTTCAGTAGACTAGAGCAAGCTGAATGCTTATGACGTCATTACTATTTTTATTGGTGTATATGTGCATCCATACATATGTTTACTATAATATAGTCAGCACAATCAACAATGAAAGGTAGAATCACCATGGTCTTCAATATATACATATGAACAACAATCCCTTTGGTTTCAGAGGAATTTTTCTCACTAATATGAAAGAGTGCTTTTCAGAAGTCTGCACACAGCTATCCTACCTGCCTATAAAATGTTGGGAAAAAATTACTATATTTTGCTGTGATAGATAAACTAAGAAGTCTGAGTTAATGCTACATACAAGGGGAAAAAATAAATACCTGAAGTTTGTTCCTACCTTGACTAATGACATAAAATTATTTTAAATAAGAAAATACAGTTATATGAATATCCTTTTCATCTATATCCTTCTTACAGTTCCTGACCTCAAAAGAAGATATGTTGGCATGACAGAGCTTGCAGGAGCAGAGGATGGCACTGGAGAGGAAAAGAACTATGAATGTCTTTGCAGAAGTGCAATGTAAAGGTGGCGGTGACATGATGGAGAACACAGCTCACAGAAGCTGGACAGCTTCTTTTTCCCTTGAGATGAGGATACAATGAGTCTACCCACCTCCAGATACACTTGTAAGGAAGGTTTGTCAAAGGAAGTCTTCAATGTGTAATGATCACTGTCTGTAGAGATGCAGGCAATAAGTGGAATTACAACATTATTACTGAACATTGCCCATAAACATATATTTTTCAAGCATCTCAGTCCACTGTGCATCCCAAATATTTGGGACTCTGGTTGGACAGCATGATTATGTTTGGTCAACAAAGCTGCCAAATGCTTCAAAAAACATTAGCATTGGCACCATGAGGTATTACTTTGGTCCTGGTGTTGGAGTGGTCCTTTACTCATTGACTAATTTCAGGGTCAAAGGCCACCAAAAAAATAGGGATCTCAGCAGAATACCTGAAGTACAGTTTAAGTCCTGAAGATTCAGGGGACAGCTAGACATATAAAATTCTCAAGTACAAATGTCAAGAATTTACAGATATAATTCTGAAGAACATCTATAATAACATCTACAGGTATTATTGTATTATTTGAAAGGGCCTACTGTGCCTTGATATGCAGCTCTTGCTCTCATATGAACATATAAAGTCTCTCAAACTATCATTTTTTTCACCATTTAAAATTTTCTTTTCATTACCTAATAATTCCCTCTTCCATACTAATTCTCTCTCTTCCTTAGTCTATTAATCGTTATGTTCCCAAATTCTTAGAGGACATATGTTTTTCCATTCCTTCCATCTACCATCTTCATCCTTTTCCACTCTTTCATTGTTAATCTTTTTTCTCTAATTAATTCAGGATACAGGTGGCTGCATTAGGCTAACCCAGGTACAGGAATCCCTAAAAGTTAATCATGTCTCATAACCACATTCATTTCAGGAATTGCTTATTCATATCTGTGGAAGTATATTCCATAATTATTTGTGTTAATGTGCTAGGATTCATTCCTAGACAACAGCGGAAAAACTTTCCTATTGAGTGCAAAGAGGAGATTTTGGGAAAGGGTACAACAGCCACTTAGCCATTTTGCTTTCTCTCTCATGGCTCGTTCATTTATATAGCCTGAATAATAAAGCACTGTGAGGCTTGAAAATATGTTCTTAGTAATTATGAATGTTCACAAAACAGATAAAAGAGTATCTGTTTTTTGCATGGATGCAAAATGAACAAAAGGTAAGAATTACATCTATCAGTACCTAGAAAGGCTGAAGTATGGACTGACTTGCTGAACATTTCTAAGAACCATGTCGGAGCAAAACATCATGGAGAGATCCTGTCTTGATTGCTCACAACTTCTTCTTTCCCCTCTTTTCAAAGCCTGTTCTTAAGCATCTTTTTCTTACTTTCCAAATCCTTTCTTACCACTCTCACACCCATGTTCCTCCCCTCCGCCTCCACATTTTTAGATCCAGTTCAGTCTGAAGGAAATCCTGCTTTTTTTGCATCCCTCTAAACTGTGTATTTAAGAGAGCACAGATTTTCTTAGAAACTGAGAAAAGGAAAGGCAGTAAACAACTTGAAACAGTAAGCAAGGAGAGTTTCAACAGCCAAGAAAGTAAAATCCCGAGACAGAGGACAGAATAGTTGAAGATGAAGCAGCCTATATTCATTCCTTCTCTTCCCAGCAACAGGTTTGCATCTTATAGCTGGGTCTGGATCACTGTTACAGTAACAAACATCTCTCCAAACTATTTCAGAATAGCCCAACATCCTATTAAAGAGTATTCCCAGTTTCTTATTAGCATTCTCAAGAAACCTAAGGCACACCTTGCAGCAAAACTTGTCTCCATAAAAATCCCAGCAGCAGACACTTTTGGCCAGCTTGAGACAGAAGAGGCTAAGAGTCCTCCTGCCCGTACTCAGCCACTCCAGCCTCAGCGTGCACAAAACTTGAGCTGCAGAGGACAGAGGTAAGGGAAACAGTGCTGCAAATGTAACATTATTCATCTATAAACATTCCCTCTTTTCATGCTACTTCAGCTGTTAAATTTTCATTTCTCCGCAGATCCTGAAAAAACCCCACAGATTAAAGACTTCCATACCTCAAATGAAACTAACATATAAAGGGGAACATTTTTACAAGTGAAATGAATAGGTAGAGTCTGTACAAACACTGATCTCCAGATAGGATAACATCATAAACACTGGGAAATAAAATTAATGGTTGAATGATAGCAGTACTACGCTCCCAAGAATAATAATCAAATATAGATGTTTAACTGCCTGTGACTGAGGACTCCTGTATCTTGTTATAACTCACCTCCCTACAGAGTACATGCCTCCTTCTAAATATAAATATTTGAAACTATGATTCATGTATTTGCTTATGATAAAATGCAGGAATTAAAGGCTTGATTCTAAAAAAATGGTATGACTGAAAAGTATAGTCTAATACAAAAATCAGAGAAGCCTCTAAACAATTTTGTTTGCTGTTTTGGCAATTTTATTTAGTGTTTTTGAAACTGTAAGTGGAACAGTAAGAACTAGCTCTGAAAAAAAATCAGTAATTCTAGAATGTTTTACTTCAAGCAAGTTCTGGGTTTTTTTTTTAACTAACTGGCTTATGCACTAGCAGTGCCAAGCAAACATAAAAAGGTATTTGGGGGATTTTTCATTTGGTTTTCTCCTTTCTGACTGAAATTTAGTAAATCTGACACCTCTGTTACAGACTGTTTGTAACAGTTTGAAATAATAATAATTTTTATAAAGGGTAATTTTTAAAGTTGGGAGTAAAATACCAATCTAGAGCACTTTCTGTTTGTCTGTCACTACTCAAGTTATTTTTCTAGAAATAAAAGACCCTAAAATCACCAAAAAAGAATGTTGCAAACTCTTCTTTCTAATAACCCTCACTCCAATTTAGTAACTGCATATGGACAAACAGCTGGCATCACTATTGTACATCTCACTAGATGATTTTTAACAAACTTCTAAAGTTTTATTTTTCCTTTAGATTTTTTTCTTTTTGTTTTAGGGGCAGCTTGTTAAAGTAGCTAATTCTTAAGATTTCTTAGTAATGTGTACTGCATAACACACACATTACCTGTGATCTTGAGTGATGTATAAAGTATAGTGATTTATTCCCTAGTCTTTATATCAATTAAAACAGAACAAGCTGGCCTTAGTTAAGATGTTATCCTTGGCTTTGAAAATGTAAATTTCTATTCCTTAGTACATCAGATTCTTAATCTGTTACGCAGAAATAGTAATTGCCATGTCACACTGTTGTGAAGGTAAATATTATGACAAATGTGATGTCCTCAGCTACCATAGTAAAGAAAAATAAGATGGTCACCACTCTATAAAGGACAGATGAGTTCATACATATCAAAGGAGTGACCTTAAGGCCTTAATTTCTGAGTATTTTCTTCAAGATATGGAACAATATTTACTATTGTAAAATTTTCCCTTTAAGAAAACTTACAGTTGTGCCACTTTTTCCTCTTTAGTGGTTCTCATTTAGTGGATTCTATTCCAAAGTTAAATTAAAAGAATGTTATCTGTAGGAGAACCCACTAGAGCTATGAAACACAAAATACAGTGACATCTATGCTCGTGGGTGATCTATGTGCACAGGGGCTTTATGAAGACCATTCCACTGGTTCCAGATCAGATCCTATGGGCCCAGACATTTGGATCAGTGAAATAATATGTTTTTCTTCCTCAATAGTATGTTTCTCCTAGCTGTTGTGAGAGACACACAAGACACACCTAGGTCGTGGAGGCAATATCCCCTCTGTTGCAAATGAATAAAGTTCACTGAAACGAACTATTCTTGTACTCTTTCTCACTTATGCTTTTGTTGGCTCTTTTCAGCCAGTGGACAGTTTGGTATGCTGTGATGTTACTTTTCCTATCACTTTATTTACTCTAGATTCTGATGATAATTGCAAAAGCAATTTGGAATCTTTGGATATGACAAAGATTGAAACCTTACCTGTTCAATCAGCGTGACTATTGTCACCAACTTTGGCAAGGTATGGAGTTCATCCAAAGCAGTAAGAACAAAAATATCAGTCTATTTGCATCTTACTCATTACCTTTTGTTGGCCTTTTTACCAAAAGTTACAGATGTACATTAAAAAAAAGAAAGAAAAAATTTTTAAAAATTACACAAATAGTGTGAGGGTAGTGGTGAATAAGGTTAAGGAGCAAAAAGGAGCCTCAGCTGCAAGGAACAACAACTTCAGAATTATTAGGACCAACTGCATTTTCAATTACTGTGGTTTTAAAAAGCAACTATGGTTTTGAAATGATCCTTTATCAAATACAGAATTATAGTTTTTTTGTGTACATCAGGAAATATGTATTTAAGAGGAAAAAAAACCCAACCTTAACTACAAGGTATGGATGAGAAAAAAACTCTATCAACTTCTGTGACATTTAACATCACATATATTCCCAACCCCCAACCCCAACTTATTGGTTTATTGCACTCTGAAGGTTGAAAAACAGCAAAGCTACCTAAAAGAGAATGTTGTACCTCTAATGAAATGTATTTACAAGCTTAGGAACTACTAGTGTCCTATTCTGAAAAATGTACAAAACAAGATGAACTGAGAGTAGGCAAACTTTTTCTGCTATATACTGAAGGTAACTACAGTAACTGGTAGAAACAAATATTCTGTTGTCTGCAGACATCATTGAAAAGCAAACGAAACCACAAAGGGCATTGGAAATGGCAAATTCAGGTTACAGTTTTTCTAGTCTTTTTATTCAGAAGGTGACTTTTCCATTTATGATGACACACAGAACTGTAGAAATGTTCATCTATAAAATGTAACTGTTGTGCAAAATAATGTAATATAATATAAATAACATAACTAAAGGCCCTTCCACCTTTTAAAATACAGGATTAATTGAGTCTGTAAAATAAGCATCTATGTAACGGAAATGCAGGTTGATCTCCCAACTATCAATTTCTATCAGAATCCAGAAAACTGAGTCAAAGGCAAGGATGACACAGGGCCATAGGAAAACTTAGTCGCACGCTTCACTTAAGCACTCTGCCCCCGCATCTACACAGCATTGTTACAAAGAGCATCCATCCGTCCCGCAGGCCCCGGCACTTTCCGCCGCCACCAGCCGCGGGTCCCCGCTTGCCGTCTGGGCGGCCGCAGCGGTGGGTGTCTCTGAGCAGGGCTCAGCCCCCGGGGCCCGTCCGCAAGGAGCCTGCCCAAGGCACAGTGCCACCGGCCACAGTCCAGCGCAGACCCCCGAGGTTCCCACTGGGGGTCCGCAGGTCGCGGGTGGCACCCCCAAGCGAGAGCGACGGCCCGGGCTGCTGCTGCTGCTCGCCCTCCCACACCTGCGCACCCGCACACTCGTCGCTCGGGTTTCCTATCCTCGCTTTCCGCCGGACCCAAGTGCACGAGTTTCCCCGGGACAAGTGCCGTCACATGCAGGACCACCCCCTCCACAGCTCCGCGTCGGGCCGTGAACGCGGGCTGGGGCGGGACGAGAGCGGCCCCCTCACTCCTCCAACCGAGCGCAACTTCGCAGGGCGGCGGCGACGGGCGGGCCCAGCCCAGCTCAGCCCAGCCCCGCCGGTCCCCCGCGGCCAGGCCTCTCCCGGCCCTCCCGTGAGCGCGGGGCCACGATGTGCATCCCCCACGCCGCGATTCCCTCCCTTCCCTTCCCCACCGCCTGCGCAGGCAGGATGCGCGGCATCGCCATCCCCCGGCGGGAGCCCTGCGCGGCGCGGCGCGGTGCGGTGGGGCGGGGGCCGCGCTCCCCCGCTGCGGGCCCGGCCCCAGCGGAGCAGCCGAGACAAAGTTTGCGGCGGCGGTGCCCGTGCGGCGCGGGGCAGGCCGGGCGGGCTCGGTGCATGCCTGGTGCGTGGATGAATCGCAGCAGGCGGCGGCGGGCGGGGGCGGGGGCCGCGGCCGGCGATTGGGCGGCGCGGCGCTCGGAAG
>VWZD01012672.1:80641-146190 GCA_013396695.1 Sakesphorus luctuosus
CGTCACGCCGTAGCCGGGCTGTGACCTCCGCGCCGCGGCGGCGGCGCCCTCTGGCGGCCGGCCCTGTGTTCTCGGCGGAGCACGTGCTGCTCCGTGCGGGAGTGAGCGGGCCGGGCCCGGCCCGGGCACGGCGGCACCGCCACCACGGCCGGCCCGCTCGCCGTGCGAGACCCGCTCAGCGCCGAAACGCTCCCGCAGAGGCGCAGCGCGAATCGACTGGCGGGAAAGAGGGTGAGCCCACGTGTCCGGTGTCGCACGAGGCGGCTCATGGTCGCCCGAGGGGATACGGAGCGTTTCGCGCCCTCCCGGGGAGTAGAGTGGTGATGGAGAGCCCTGGATTAGGGAACTTGCTTGCTCGGTGACTTTGTTTGCTCCTCAGCGACCAAAAGCAGATAACTCCATGGTTTTTTTCGCAGTATCGACACGTGCAGCAGGACATGAGCTTTCTGTGGATGTTGCAGCAGTGTGTGGAGGAAGTTACTTTTAATGGGCAAGGGTAAGTTTTGATTTTTTTTGTATATTTTTTTTTATGAAGAGGCAGAACCATTCCTTTTAGCTCAGGCTTAGACTTCAGTTAGGACCACTAAATTCCAAAGAGTTCCTTGGGATTAGAGGTATGTGTAGCAGTCCACAATTTCACTCATTTAGAGGAGAATCATGCCAGTTTTGTAAGCACTCACTTGGTTCAGCTAAAGCAGCTGGACAGTGAGAAAGTTTTAAAAACGTTTAAATTTTATATTTCAAATTCTATTTTTTTCTTTGAGCAAAGTTCATTTTTCAGTCAGTCTAACAAGTTACAGTTTTATTGTAGTTTCAAAGTATTATGTTAAGCTGGCTGCAAGTACTAGGTAAGGGAGGCTTTGTGTTTACATGTTCCTTCAAGTCCATATTCCTATTAAACAAGGAATAAAATGTTCTTTCAGCTTCTGAGTATAGCACTGTCCTGCTTTACTAAAGCTCAGGTGTTTAGCAAGTAGCTATAATTTGGTTGTGGTAATATATTTAACAGCCATCATTAGAACCTGCTTTTGGTTGCTAAGATAGGCCAATCTAAATATTGTAGGGATTGTAATTTGAGACAGAGTATCTGTGGCAATGGCAGCAAATATTGTAACAGGACGGCAAAATGAGTAATTGAAAAACTTAGGAAAGGCACCTGGATTGTCATGAGATGCTTTCTGGACTTCAGAAAGCTGTTAGTATAATACATTAAATCTAATTTTAAAGTTCCTAGTTTCCTGAAATTGGGCACAAACTTTGCTTAAATACTTACTGAGCTTACAATTTCTTTCGATTGAGAAGAATTGGTGGGAGCTCTTACCGGTTTTACATTTCTCTGTCAAAACTCAGTCACTTTTATTTCCACGAGTTGTAATGGCATTTTGAGAATGGTATGGGAGAAGCGGTTAACTAATTTCCACAATTGGGCTCTTCTGCTGTCAATCAGCATTGATTTTGGTACTCTGAGCATTGCATACGACTGTCCTCGATTGGGCTGATGGACTGCTTGAGTTTACTCTGAAGCAGGTCTTTAGCCCAGAAATGTGAATGTTTGTTCCAAAGCTTGCAATTCTAAACCTGATCAAAGACTCACTTTGTTCTTTTCTTTCAGCAGGTACAAGGTAGACAACATATCGTGAATTGCTAAAAAAATGCTGTTTGCGTCAGAGTAATGTCAAAGTGCTTACAGTGCAGGTAGTGATATATAGAACCTACTGCAGTGAAGGCACTTGTAGCATTATGTTGACAACTGCCTCAGGAGATCTCTCAGGACTTCAGAGAATGGAAAGGTACAGTGTGGTGGTGTCAAGTGCTTTTTGTACTAAGGTGCATCTAGTGCAGATAGTGAAGTAGATTAGCATCTACTGCCCTAAGTGCTCCTTCTGGCATAAGAAGTTATGTCTTCATCCAGTCACTCAGGTTAAGACTGTAGATGTTCCAGTAGTTTTCTGCTTTGCAGTCTTCTGTTAGTTTTGCATAGTTGCACTACAAGAAGAGAGTGGTTGTGCAAATCTATGCAAAGCTGATGGTGGCCTGTTATAATCTACATCAAGGAGTTGGAACACTTTCTGCTGGTTATGGGATGTTTTGTGGCCTTCCTTATTTTAACAGCAGTCTAGTGAATGACAGCTCTTGTAGCACTAAAGTGCTTATAGTGCAGGTAGTGTTCACTAATCTACTGCATTATAAGCACTTAAAGTACTGCTAGCTGTAGAACTACATATTAAGTGTGTCTTACAATGTATTGTATTTGTTATTTAATTAAACACTGTTCTCTGGTTAGTTTTGCAGGTTTGCATCCAGCTGTATGATACTCTGCTGTGCAAATCCATGCAAAACTGACTGTGGCAGTGACAAGTCAGTCAGTGAGTGTGGAAAAATTTTACCCCTTTCTACACAGGTTGGGATCAGTTGCAATGCTGTGTGTGTCTGTGGTATTGCACTTGTCCCGGCCTGTTGAGGTTGGTGGGGATAGAGGCTGAAACACCTTTGTAGCTTAAAGGAATTTCTCCTTCACTGATCATGAAATTTAAAATTTTTAAGTTTCTTCCTGAAAAAATGTCATGTAATTCTCTTTGTAACCAGACTTTGGTTTTGTTTGTTTTGGTTTGTTTCTTTTGTATCTGGCTTCTTGTTTGTATGTACTGGATTTGTTTCTGACAGTATGTATTTGCTGAAATTCATAAATGTGGATTACTGTTTTTAAACGTTGCTATTACTTTCCTATTAAACTGAGGTGGATGCATGTTTACAGTTTCTTCATGGATTTGTTGGGAAGAAATGGATCTTGAGTATCAGAAAATCTGTGTGGTAGTTTTAACTTGTTCAGTGTAAGCTTGCTTTGTAAATTGGAATTGCACAAAAGATTCAGCAGCTTTCTTTTGTAATGCTTCTTCTCATATTGAAACTATGTTCTAAATGGTAGTAGAGTGGCTTTTTAGCCTTAGTTCTTCCATCCAGAATTTGTCAGATGCAAGAGTAATAAATGAAATTACAGGCAGAGCCTTAATCATTCATCAGCTGTGGAATCTTTTATAGTCGGGTGTCTACTTCTAGTGGAGTATCTACATTCATGTAGATAAAACAAGTAGTTAACTTGTAGCCTTTGGAGTGAATTACTTAGCATATGATGCATAACAATGAAATAAAACATCTCTTGAGCCTCCTGAAAAACTTCTCTGAAGGAAAACTGGTGCAAATAACTGCTTCAGAGAAGCTGAGATTGGTTGGGGAAGATGTGGTAACCAGCTCCATAAGGAACAGTTGCTAAAATCTGCAAGTGGAGCGTTCAACACATCTTGCATTTTTGAATGACCTGCATGTTAGTAATCTACCCTCATAGCCAAAACATCAATGGATTTAGTTCTAAAACAGGCTTCCAGAGTACTAATGCCATAAATTCAAAGTACTCATTTTGCTTCTTGAAGCTGCCAGATCCTGTACTGTACTCTAAAGCAGAGTAGAGTTCCTTTGTGATAGGAAAGTCTGCAATATTTAGGTCAAGGCTGCCCTTGATGTTCTTCAAATCAAAATGGAATACAAAGCTAAGTGTGTTGTTAGTAAAGAGTGTTGAACACTATTGCAATGTTGTCTTGCAACATTACTCTGTCCTCCAGCAAGATGTTGAAAATTCTTAGCATCTTCAGGTTTCTGAAGTAGCCAAGCCAACTTAAGCTCTTATTATATGCTGCTAGGTTTCTGCCCCTTTTTTCTTTCTATCCGTTTCCTCAGAATATATTGCTCAGGTAGGTTTCTTGTGCAAAATATTCTTTTCCCAAGCTTGAAATTTTCTTACTTTTGCTGATTGGAGGAAGCTTGTGTCTGTGAAGTCAGCAGATAAAGTGCATCTTGTCCTGATTTCTGTGTGGTAAGTTTCTGCAGTAGGCTGGTGATGGGAGGTTTAGGTGTAAAAGCAGCATTCTTTAAAGTGAAAATTCAGGAAGCACTTGAATATGTGATCATGTTTATACTGCCATGTTAGGTATCAAGTTCTGAAATGCCTGAAGATGTAATTTACAGTTAGACAATGAAGCTTCTTTAAACCAAGTGCTTGCACAAGAGGTTATTTATGCCCATGGAACCTTAAAAATTGTGTATCAGGTATGTTGCAGTGTATGTAATTTTAATATCTGTGTGAAAAGAAACCATGTGACATTTGTTAACATAATCTTTTAATTGCCTGGACTCCAAAAAATACTTCAACATAGTGCAAGTCTCAGAAGTTATTTAACTGTCATATATCAGTTTAAAGACATAAGATCTACTTTAGTCAAGGAGCAATTACAGCACTGCCTTTGTAATATCAGTCTTAGTTGCATGCTTTCAGTACAGCATTGGCTTATTGATTAAGTGACTTCAGTTACCAGTTCAAGTTAGTCACATGCTCTGTTTATAAAATACCTGTAATACTTTTATCCTCTATTTCAACTTACTCCAATGCATCAGTAATGTTCTTAAGGATATGTAATCAGTGAGCATAGTCCTGTCTTACGTCAGGTTCTGTGTAAATTAAGGTTTTTTCAGTCATTTGAATGTTTCCTCAGAAATAATCGTTAACTTTGTATGTTGGTTTCAGTGTAGCTGAGACATTGAACTAGGTGACAGAAGACTGTTGGCAGAGAAGTAATGCTGCTTAAGTTCATCTCGTTTTGCTAAAATAAGTTGAGCCTTGCCACTGATCTTTGTGCAGAAGACTTGACTACAGCAAAATTATTAGATAGCTAAAACAAGTGCCAGTTTTAAAATCCTCCAGAAATATCAAGAGGCATTTTCTGCAGATCTATTTACCTTGTCTGTTAAAACTGTCACATGTATGGAAAGCCTCTTCTGGCTTTGATACAGGTAATAATTTTTGAAATGAACTGCTATGAATTACTCAAAGAGATAGGAACTTCTGGGAGATTAGTGCTCATAAAGATTCAAGCTGTGTGGATTTTTTAGAATTGCCTAAAACGAAATATTGTTTTAAAGTGTGTTATGCAGGAAGGACTTAGCTTAGTCTGTCTTGTTAAACAAAAGTAAGAAATACCAAGCAGTATTAATACTTCCCTGTAGTTCTAGTGTAGCACTGTTAGCCTTATAAGGAAAACCTTGTCTGTTAACCATACAAAACTCTATACTCTTGGTATCTGAAAGCATGCTGGGAAATAAGCATTTCTCCACAAAGTTGTTGCTGGATGATACTGCAAAACCAGCTCAGTTCTTTAGGATTTACTTTCTTTGTGCTGACTTTAGAATCAAATCAACTAGTGAGATGACTGTCAGATACAGGCATTTTGAGTAATAGCTTGTTCATAGTCATTAAATGAACAGGACTGGAAGGGAACATCTGCTGTGGTGACACTGAGTTGGATCTCTCCCACATAACTGAGATACTGCCTTGAGAAAATAAATGCAACACTAAGTGTTTTGTGGTACATGACTTGTATGTGTGTCATTCATAAGTGGCCTTGTCTACCAAGTCTCACTTGGTAAAGACTCCGCTTTCTTCAAATCTGGGAGTCACTGGGCTTTGTTTTTCCTCCCTATTTCATCCTAATCACTAGACTAGAATTCTTTCCCTGGAGCCTTTTCTCTGGTTCTAGTAGCTTCAGGTGAATAGGTAAATGGCATTCAGTGATTAGAACACAGAAATGTCGGGTACAGAAGATTAAGCAAGTGAACGTAAAGCAGTGGACTGCATCATGTGTTGATTCTTCATCGTAGCCTTGCTATGAAATCTGCTCTTAAGAGTAAATTTCTGGTAATTTGCTTTCTTGTCACCTGGGGGAAAATCGTGCTGTTCGAAGAATTCTCTACTCGATTTACTATATCATGCTCTTTCTGATGGGTTATCTGCTGCACCTTTGTCTTTTATGTCAATAGAACATGTGTCTTCATTGATATGGTCAGCAGGAGAAGAAGCTGGTACCTGTTAAACTGATGCATGAGAATTACCAGTATGGAGTCAGTGAGGCTGGGAACGTGTTACTACCCTGTCATTGTTGCATCCTACAGGTTCTGAAACTTAAAAGGCATTTTGAAATGGGGCAAACAAGTGTTGCATACATTAATCTTAACAGTAATACAAGGCTGTTCATTGCTACAGCCAGTGGGGGATTCCTCCCTGGAGAACTGCCTAGTGGGCCCGTGAGTAAAGACAGAACTGTAAAATGGATCTTTCTATAGTTGGATTTTTGCACCTTTGTAAGGAAGACAAAGCTCCTGAAGCTATTAACAGCATTTCATTCTTGGTGTTAAATAAAACTTAATTTTACCTACTTCTCCATTTAATGGATGAGCAATTCTGTGAATTTAGTCTCCTTTTGGGCTTACGTGTTGGATTTTGGGGTATTGTTCACTGTGGGGACAGGAGAGGGATGAGGGTTTGTTCATTGCATTTAACTTGTTAGGATGACGTGCCACATGCGTAATTCTAGTCTTAAATGTCCAAATACAGAATACTTGGTTAAAAACTTTAGGCTCTGGAAGTGGATCAGATTCTTCACATGGGTAGTGAACTACAGACAAAGCTGTAAATGGACATAGTTGTGTGATTTGGGTACCTTTTGATGTCATTTTGTGACTCAAGGAGATGAGCACTTGAAGGACTGATTCCTTCAAGCGTCACGAATTGTACCAGATTTAGGCATCCACTTTGGCTGAGAAAATTAATCTCCCTAGTTAAGGGAAAAAAATGTTCTTAATGGTTCCTTAAGTGGCCAGTGTGCTTTCCATGGAACAGGATTTTTAAACAAGTTCAGTGAAAACAGTTAGCTGAGCCTTTGAACTAAAGGAATGCTTAGTTTGTTACATGGTGTTTTGGTTGCATTCTGGGATTTGGTTATTGTCAGCTGGGCTAGCTGATTAATGCAAGCTATCAATGCATAGACTGAATTGCTGGAGCAATGTTTGAAAAGGAAAAGTGTGATGACTGCTAGAGTATTATGTAAATCTGTATTTGTAGTCACTGCCAAATATGTCTGATCTAGTGATTTTGGTTGAAGAAAAGTGTGGTTTTGGAAATCTGCAGGTAAGTGGTGGCTGGTCATGTTCCAGTTGTCCTATGTGGGGCTATTTCCTCTTGGAAATAGCATGATATTCCCTGAGAGGTGGAAGGTGATAAAGGTTGCATTTAAAGGTAGGGAAGATGAAAAAAAAGGAGTGGATGGGAAAATAGTAGAAAGCTCATTTAAGTCAGGAGATGAGTATAACTTGGGTTACTTAATCTATTTTGTATGCCTTGTATACTGCTGTGACTGACAAGAATATTGGAGCAACTGTCCTGCTCTGGGGCATGTCAGCAGTTGGGATAGAAATGGTTGGAATTTAACAATGTATAAGCCATACAACAATAAGAAATCCTTTGGGTGACATGTTATAGAATCTTTAAAAGATTCCAGATACCCACATCTTTTAAGTGCATTTATGACAGCCCTTTTTCCTGCTATAGAACACAAATAACTAGTTCCTGCTTAGTGTACTTGATGCAGAGAGAAAGCTGCTTCTACTGTTTTAGAGGACTGGCACTTTTCTAGTCACTTGTCTTCTTTGTCCTCTCTGCAGAGATGTAAAATATGAGCACTTCAGAAGTAATGAGTGACTAGTTTTAATCTGTATGTATTACTTTATTTCTCTCACCCCCCACTACTTTGGAAAAGGCCCCAGTTTTATGTGTGAAGTAACTCCATAGCTTATGAATATTTCTGTAGTACTTGGAAATAGAAGATATTTTTGTGTTAAACCTTGTAAAAACCCTGGGTTCAAGTTGTTATTTTGTTTTTTAACTTTCCCAGTAGTTTTCCAAAGACCAAAAATATGCTGAGTCTTGAAGTGAAGCTTATATGTATCCTGTTATACAGTCAAACTTTAGAAATTGTCACTACTGGGTGGCTAATCAGTCTTTTTCTGATTTGGTAAAAATGTTGAAAGGTTTCATCATGAAACTAGAATGGCTTAGGGACAACTTTCTTAACTGCAGAAAAGTGTCAGTGTGTGTGATAATCTCTTCTAACTGGGTTTTAATTTGGGTAAAATCTTAATTCTCATCTAGCAAAAGCTTTTGTAAAACCTACTGTTTGAACAGCAGTGCCTAGATTTTATGATTGGAAGTTACCATATGTGGGGTAAAGCTTTGTGGTTGTGTTTTGTTAAATAGTTCATTTGAGATACTACAGTCCTGGGCTGTAGTTTTGTGCATCAGTGTATCTGTGTTATGAATCTCTTTGAAATTGCATTATGCTTACATTCTCAAGGATTTTCGTGGATGCAGTCTTTGCTAGTATTCTGTATTAAGAAGTGCTCCCTTTCAGCCATCACATGGAAATTCTGCAAGCCCCTGTTGCACCGTAATACTGCATGGGCTAGTTAACTCTCATGAGCAAGGTGTGCTCTCTGAGCTGCTCAGTGAATAATTTAATTCCAGGCTGAAGGTCCTACAGCTGGTTTTTAAAGTTCTTCTGTATGTCACCAAGCTCTGCTCATATTTGTCAGCATCTTCTAGTAGAGCCCTGATTTTGCAGTAACAGGTGAGTAGTGTTTCTAAAAGCCTTGGACTGGATTTCTGTGCAGATGGGTGTGCTGTAAGAACTGGTTAGGTGTTGGAAAGCCCCTACGTGCTTCCTGACATAACTACAAGAATGAATGTAGAGTATTTTGTAGTACGATAATGATTAAGAAACATACCAGTGGTTCTTGGAGTATTTTCAATGGTCAATCTATAAGCTTGGAACATGTCAGACGTTGGTGAAAACTGAGGCTAGAATGCTAAAAAAAATCAGCTGTTTATTCTACCTCAGTCTCTGCTTTAATATCCAGGTGTTGGGGAAGTATTCAGGAAGAAGTTCTTTCCTGTTCTCCCCATTCACGTGTGTCCATTTGCAGAAACTCAGTGATGCCAGGTTAAATCCAAATGGTTGAGTTATGAATAGATCCCAGCAGGCAGCATATGAGAGGTTAATTTAGCAGGGTAGTGAAACCAGGATTTGCTCAGGGAGACTGCATGAGCAGTGTGTAGTAATATGGGTTATCCATGGAGATCAGTGCAAACGAAAGTGAGCACGTTCTTTGTCTGGTCAGGTCTGAGTCAGCTCCTGTTTGAAGCTGTATTCTGAATTAGGAAGATTCTTTATTTCCTAGCAACTCATGTCTAAGGATTGTAATGATCACTTTGACAACAGATGCTCACTCCTTGGTATCTACTATTCAAAATTATTTTTGTCCCTTTTTAAGGATTGTTTATTAAATTCAGACAATAGTAAAACACAGTAGAAAGATGTAGTTACACATAGATTCAAAATATGTACTACACTGGGAATTTGGAGGCAAAAAACACATTAGCTTACACCACATTTCTGTGAGATGTTTTTTAAACAGGAGGTTGAGGTGGATGGAGGTAAAACCTTAGGGGTAGAGTACAGGAGTAAAGGGTAGAAAAATAATTTCTGGAAGAGAACCCTGCTCTTTGGGGAGGCTAGAAGTGTGCTTTCTCCAAGAAAGCCTAGAAAGTAAGGTAAAGTGTGCTTCAGGTGATAATGTTCTGCCACTCTTGGGTTCATAAATACTGCAACAGTTGTATTTATTGCAAACTTCGTTTCATTCCAAGAGTGAAGTAAATTTTTGTGCTTTTTGTTTGGTGTCTGTGTTTTTGATTTTTTGGGTGTGGGTTTGTGTTCCTGTGGGGTTCCTTCTGCATCTGTGTGGCTGTCTGTTGTAGGGATGCAATCTGCAACAGTATGATGATTCTCCTGGTCGTGGAGGTTACTCCATTACCTAGGAGAAAATGTGCTCCCTGCTTTCTCTGACCACGTGGTCCCCGAGAGCCCCTGAGAAGGACACACAGAGACCACGGGAGAGGGAGGGGAAGAAGAGAATTTATTGCTGGTCAGGGGTTTATATGGGCCTTGGAGGGATTCAAAAACCACCAATAGGAAACAAAGGGGGTTTGGCTCTGGGCCAATGGGAGTAAGGGGATTTACATTCAGTAGGAGGGGGGGTTCAGGTAACAGCATATCGCAACTTTCCTCCAGAGCCCTGAGATAACAGAGTGTTCTGGGAAGGAGAAGCAGTGACTTTGCACAAAGACATTTTGACAAACATTTTGTACATTCAAAAACATTAAAAACATCAGTTGTTAAAGCATTATCAGTGGCTTGTTGATTTTCTTCACAAATCCATTTCTGGCATGACTTCCTCTGTTCCAGATATTGTAAACCAATTTCCACAGGTTTGTTGTTTTTTGTTTTGTTTTTGCTTTGTTTTGTTTTTTGGAGGGGTTCAGAGGTGGTGTGGTTTTTTTCAGAGAAGAAAAAAAGTAGGGTGAAAAACCACCTGCGGAGTTTGCTGGACCTGTGGTCTGTTCTTAGTTCTTTTTTGTATTCTAACATGGCTATTGAATGTGCTCAAGAGTATTTTGACTTCCTCAGGTATCCTATTCTCTCGTGCTGTATTTTACTTTGGGAAGCTTAGTACTTTTACGGGAGGTGTTTTTTGGCATTTATAAGAGAAAATCTGGGAGTGTTCAGTTTTGTTGAACTACTCCGTTGAGAGGGTAAGTGAAGAGTTCCCCTTGTGGCACAAGTTTCATGAATGGAGAGAACAGATCCTTTATAAGATGCTACTTGAAGTTGGTGGTTTTCAAAACTTTTTTCTTTTCATAAAAATCAAGATTTGTCTTGCTAACTTTTCACTGTGAGAATGGAGAGTGGTTGAAAAAGGAATCAAAGCCTTGGAGAATCCTTTCTGATGTATTTTATGATGGTGTGTTCAAAGACTGTCCTGGATTCCAACTGAAGATGACAGTACACTTGTATTAACACTACTTTCTCCACAGATCACAAAGTTGTTTCCTGGCAACATATCATAGTATATCAGAATGTAACTTTGCACTGATTGGATGTTTCTCTGGGTTACTTTCATAAAGCAGTTGTCAAAATAGCATGTCTGAACACAACCTGGAATCTGAGCTCTACCCTTCATCTACTGATTCCCACCCAAATTTAAGCAGCATCGCTGGCCTTGACAGACATACTTCATGCTCTGACATGTGAGTGGTTTCCTGGGGAAATAGTTTGTGGGAGCTGTCGACAACATTGTGTATACTGAGTTATTGACAGCTGGGAGGTATCTGCAACTGTGTGGAGTTAAGCTTGAAAATTATTTTCTCCATTTCTGCATATATGTAGGTCCATTTTCTAAGTGCTTCTCTAGTACTAAAATAGGAGTTTGGTCTAAAATACATTGATTTGTAGGCCTGTTACCCTTAGGGGATGGAAAAACTATAGTATGTTAGGGATCACCTACTTGTAGAAATTTGCAGATTTCTAGGACATTTCAATTAGGTTACATTCCACCTTACATTTCTTTCATAAGAAACGCTGGGGAGCCAACAAGAATGTAAGCATGTTTTTACACAGCAGAAACAAAAGAACTGTCTTACCATTCAAGAAAAAAAAAGGGGGGGAAGTGCTATATTAATAAAATATGAACTATGTATTTCAAGAGTTCTGCTAGTGATAAACGGAGTTTTTCCTCTATAGCCAAAAGGCACTTGGAAAGTCTGCCCCTTCCTACAAGGGAGCCTTGGCCAAAGAATTTAAACAACAAATACGAGTAAAAAGCTTAACTTCCAGAGAGTTCTATTATAGCACAGTGGAACAGGGCCTAGATCGAAGGTGCATAAAAACATGCACCTGTTTCTTCCCTGTCTACTGAGAATAGGGAGAGAAGGAAATAACAGAGCTATGTGATAAAGGGGGGGCTGCCAAAGTAGTGTTAAGGCTACTTGAGTAGTCTCTGGAGCTTAGAGACTCTACATGCAGAGCCACTTGGGAGGGGTGGGTTGAGGTGGTAGAAGGAGAGAAGAAGAGGAAGCAGAGAGGATTATTAAAAGGCCCTGCTTGGTAAAGATTAGATTTTGTTTGATTATATGCTGAAAAGGAAAAAAACCCTATAAAATAGGGTGAAATTAAGGTGGGAATTAAAATACCTGTCTCCCTTGTCCCTTCTAAAGTTTGTGGCATGCAAGATTGATTGATTGAATGATTGATTTTTGCCTCAGGCAATAAGCAACAGGGAGAAACCTGTTAAGTTTGCTTTAATGGTTAAAATACAAAAGTCTCAATCAATCACCCTAAAACCCACTGTTGGAACAGCTTTGCACCACATGGTATTCCCGGGATCGTGATTCTAGATTGGCGCAAGGTGTTGCTGCGCAAAAGCATTCTTAGGGATTAAGTGGTCCTTGGCGGTGTGATAAAACCAGCCCCATACTCGAAAGTGTGACTTGTGAAAGTCTCCTGCTCACCCAGAATGCCTTGAATTTCTTGTTTATGGATGTCTGCTTTGATGTGACATCCAATTGACTGCTATTCATAGAAATAAAGGCAACACTGTTGAGAAATACATCTGGTCCAGGTAGCTGGGCTCACAAGCTGCAGATTGAAATACAGGTTGAGCTCTTCGGAGTCAAGAGGCCGTGAACTGCCAGCCTTTCGTGTAAGAAGGGGCACGAAGATGCGTGATGCCAGGCATGTGAATGGACGTTGAGAGACACAGCAGGAGCTGGGAGTTGTCGACCTTTTGGATAACAAAGGAGATGAAAGCTGGTGACACCAGGGAGGTGGATGGACACAAAGCCGGAGGCAGGAGCCGAGGACCCCGGAGGAAGAGTGAGAGTGGGGGAGCCTTGATTGGGAGTCTCTCCTCTGAGGCACTTACTCGGGCTGTTTCTGTGTTAGCGCGTTGTGAATAAATTGCTTTATGGAATGAGACATCTGCACCTCCGCTATGGGAAACCTGGTCTGACTCTGTGAGTGGGGTGTGTGGGGAGTCAAGCGGGGCACCCGTGGGCTCACTGGAGCCGCCCACTGTGAAGGGGCTTTGGTCCCAGCAGTGAAAGTGTCTGGCCTTTGGAGTGTGACTGACTCATGAATGGTCAGACAGCAAAGTTTCCTTAACAGCACTTGATAAATACATGATGCCGGGAATTGAGGCTGGTGTTCAGTGTGTTCAGGGTACTAAGAGTGCTGCTTCCATATGGCAGCAACACCACCTTGTGTTTGACTGGCAAGATAGGGCAAGTGGTGTTCTTTCATGTGGTAACTGCAACTTGTAGAACCGGTGCATTAATCAGTAGTTGAATCTCTCGCGTAATTTGTACACCCTGTAAGAGCCACAGCTAGCTGCTTCACTATTCTGTTTGCTAACTAGACATTTATGTCTGTTTTACTCACTGGAAACATCCTCATCTATTGGCTTTTTATGGCCCTAACAGAATCAGAATTTCACTGGTGTCTGGGTCTCTGGTGTGCACTTGATTTATAGGTAGGAAGTTTTCATGTACCTTATTCCAAGAGTTTCAAACATGTTAAGGGTATAGACATTTATAATCCTGATTGATCTGATTGGTCGATTCTGATATCAGTGTTACATTTGTCTTTTGCTAAGAGTTCTCAGACTTTTTTTTTTTTTTTTGAGATCTGACAACTCCAAAAGTGCAGCATTTCTATTGGTCTTCCTCAACGTTTATTATATTTAAAGTTTTTCTAGTCCACTATTCATATATAGATAGTCTAAAAGCTTTTATAGCATTGTTTAGGAATATTACAATGTTGAAACTTGCTGTATGTTAGTCAGAATTTGATTAACTACTGTGGATTCCAAGGATCATTTTGGGGAAGCCTTTAGTAAAACTACAGATATTTGTGATTTCTCTTTTTTTCAGAGCTAGCCTTTCCCTAAGCATAGAAGGTCAAAAAAAAGTAATTATGCTTCCAAATGATGCTTCATCTCTGTCCTTGAGGGGGCTAAGAAATGTGTTACAAACAAACCAGGAGGTTTTTTACTTCCTTCAAATTCCAGAAATTGTTCATTCTTCACAGCTGCTTCTTGTTTCCCTACTCTATACTTTTGCTCTCTTACAATATATGTCTCTGAATAGGCACATATTTTTTGTGTGCATAAATACATGCATGTTGGAATGCTACTAATATAGAAAAGCTAGTACATCTTTATGTACACAAAATGTAAGGCAAAGAACAGGCTGCTTAGTAAAATTACTTCCTGCCTAATACTTGCTACAAATGATCTAGAAATGGAGAAGGAATTGCTATAGTTTGAGAAGATTTAGGCATTTCATATTATTCCCTCATTCTCACTAGTGGAGCCTATGAAATGAAGTTCTTCCAGGACAAACTGTTTGGGAGGAGAAGAAAGTTTGGTGTGTTTTGGTTTATATGCATTCAAGCAACTGTGAACTGTGCAGGTGCTGGAACTGTAAGCACATAAGGTTTTCTGCTCTTTTTGAAATACTGAAATATTGGCAAGGTAAGCTTTTCTACCTTAGCTAGATTGCAAACATGGGAAAATGCCCAGCTGTGCTGGGAGCGGTTGGGGTGCTGTTAGACAAAACTGGGAGGGGAGTGGGGTGGAATCCCTTAAGGGTGTTTATAGAAATAGTGAGCAGTTATTCAAGAAGTTCTGAAGTTATAGATAGTTGCAAGGACATGAAGGGAATGTTATATTTTTCCCTTTACGGTTGGGATACTGAGTAAGCAGAGTTGTATCTTGCAGCAGCCCTTTTTACATGCTTATTTGTGAGTCTTGTTTCTCCATCAAGGAATTAGGTGGTCATGCAGTATTAACAGAGACAGGATGGCTTAAATAACTGAAGAATGGCTTGTGTCATGAAACTTCTAAGAGTTGATCTTCTTACTATGGAGTCTGCCTCATTATATATAATTTCTTAGATGCTTGAGCTATTATTTCATAGTACTGAGAGCAACATAGTATTAAGATGAAATAAAATTGATCTAAGTTCTGGGTTTCTCATAGTCGAAATGCATAGTTGACTTACCTAGTATCTTGCTTTTTCAATTATGTCTGCTACCTCAAGACTGTAGTGCTGTGAGACAGACTCAGCTTGTTCCAAGATGCTTTGTGAACTGAAAAGTATCATTATATACCATTGCCTACTGGTGAAAATTCTCAATAAACTTAGAAGTACTCATTGTCCAGGTGTTTCTCTACATGTGCTGATCGAATTCAGGTGGAATAGTTCAGTTAATTCAGAATAGTTCAGTTGGAAGGGACCTATAACAACCATGTAGTACAACTACTCAACCACTTCAAAAAATTAAAGCATGTTCTTCAGAGCATTGTCCAAATGCCTCTTAAACACTGACAGGCTTGGATTATCGACCACCTCTCTATGAAGCATATTCCAGAGTTTGACCACCTCCTCAGTAAAGAAATGCTTACTAATCTGAACCTCCCCTTGTGCAGGTCTGAACCATTCCCACACATCCTATCACTGATCTCAAAAGAGATCAGCACCTCCCTCTCCATTTCCCCTCCTCAGGAAGCTGCAGAGAACAATGAGGTTGTTCCTCAGCCTCCTTCTTTCTAAACTAGACAACCCCAAAGTCCTCAGCTGCTCCTCATAGAATGTGCCTTCCATCCCTTTCACCAGCTTCGTTGCCTTCCTCTGGATACATTCAAGGACCTCAACCTTCTTAAATTGTGGGGTCCAGAACCACCCTCAGTACTTGAGGTGAAGCTGCACTAATGCTAAATACGGGGGTGGTGGGTGATGGTAATCACCTCTCTTGACTGGCTGGTGATGCTTTGTTTGATGCACCCCAGATGGGGTTTGCAATCCTGTCTGCCAGAGGACATAGCTCACTCACACTCATCCTGCTGTTGCCCAGCACCCCCAGATCCCTTCCTGCAGGGCTGCTCTCCAGCCACTCCTCTCCCAGTTTGTACTGGATGCAGAATTTAGTATTCAGACTTACTGACTTTTACCCCATCAGTGATTATCCAATGCTCCAATCAATCTAGATCCCTCTGCAAGGGCTCTTGTTCCTTTAGAGAGTCCACAGCACCTCCCAGTTTGGTATCATCAGTAAACTTTTTAATAGCGTGTTCAACTCCACAGAATTATCAGAGCTTGGACAGCTGAGGTGTTTGGCTGCCTTAACTGAGTTGGTAGAGCTCAATGACAAAAATTTATGGTTTGAGTAGGCACTGTGAGGAAATGAAATGGGGGGAATTTATACATTAAATAATATATTTGTCTTCTGGATTTGAAGACAAAAGTTCAAGATGACCTTTAAAAATCAAGAAAATCTATTGGCTATTGTGTTGAGATAGACTTGAGCAGAACATGCAGGTTTTTTAACTGTATTCTCTGAAGTGTCTCTTTTCATTTTGATGATTAATGTATTAATTAACATCATTAAGTATTTTAAAACTCTGGATATAATTGTTTGCAGTGAGAATATACAAAATTCTTTATCACAGGCCTGTGTGAACTTGTTTTCATTAACTGGTGTACAAGGAACTGCATCTGCTCCATAGTTATATGTAACTGTCTTTCATTTGAGTGTCTAATTGAAAAGAGAATTGGAAGGGCTTCTAGGGTATTAAGTGAATGTCATATCTTTAGAGGTAGCAATATAACCATTTGAGATAGGTATACTCTGAATCAAATACAAAATTTTCAGAATTTTAATAGGATAAATATGATCTTGTGTCTTAAGCAATGAAGGGAAACTGCTTGGTCATGGAACTTACTTTGCATTTTGTGTTTTGTATCCACTACTCTGGAACAGAAGTTAGGTAGCTGTTGCCATGTTTGAACAGTTGGTGGCTCCAACGCTTTGCAGCTATCACAATACATAATGCCGAAACAAGTTAATTCAGTTCTAGCTGTACTGAACGGGTTAGAAATGTAAAAGGAAAATCAGAATCAGGAACTTTGTAAATAGCCAAATGCTTCCAGCCTTCTTAGGTGTTAAATAATCATAAACTCCAGTATTGCCACCTACCTTAAGATAAATTATAAGGGGCTCCTTTGCCAAGTACCAGTTCTGAATCAGTCACAATATTCTTAAGACCAGCACAGCTAACAGCATCCCTGGTCCATATTATTACAGGATTATAGAGGTAAGACAGATGACAGCCATCCTGATCAAGAAAAAGGAGAGAGAGAATAGTCAGTCCATTTCTGGAAAAGAGGCAGATATGCGCAAAGACCATGTAGACAGTCATTAAACTGAGACTTGCATAAGTGCTTATGTACTTAAAAAGGCAAATGCCTTTTCTTTAGATGTGGAAATAAAGGATTTAGTGGGCAGTGGAGTTTGACAGAGCAAGATGATAACTTCTTAACAGAAGAGCAGGTGCTGCTTAGCTGTCTTTTCCATCATTGCAGGAACACTTAATAAACACATGACTTTAATAGGATGAATGAGATTGTAAAAAGTTAGTCCTAGAAGTCTGGAGAAAGTCTTGGATAAATGTGTAGAAATGAGACTAGAAACTTCTGTTGATGACTTTTTCCAACTTTTTGATCCCCAAAAGTATAACTGGAGAGATGGAACATTACTCACCAAATTTTCCATGTTCTAGAGAAAAGGAAAATGTAGAATTTATTTCACACACACACACACACACACAGAGCTGAAAAAGTAGTTTGTCTGTTTTTAATGAAATATTTGTATTATGCACTCCTGAAGTAGTATAGGTATTCTTTGTTACTGTTTTCCTTTGTGGCTTGGTTTTCATCTGGGTTGTTACTACTGTGCTTTGTTCTTGAAACTTCTGTAGTTTATGGTAGGAACAGCATTGCAGGACAAAATCAGGGAATGCAGCCTTGCAGGTACAGCTCAGCCCTCCAAAATACAGTGAGGTAGAAAGCAGCCTGAGAAGACACAGCCAATGAAATCATACAGTGACCCAAAGTTCCACGCAAGTGCTGTCTATGTGTAGACTGTTGTTTCTACAGAGTTGAATGTTATGTGCTCATGAAGTTCTGTTTGAGGCTGAAAAAAGGACATGAGGAGACTTTATAATGTGCAAACACAATTCCTTACCAAAACTCTTTTGTTTTGTTTCCTTCTGTCTCCTGGAAGAGACAAAAGAACAAAAATAGCCTTGCTGATCAGAATTTGTCAGTTCTGATTGCTGTATGGCATCATACTATTTTAGCAATGTGTCATCAAACAACATATTCTAGCAAAGTGAACCTCAAAAAATGTATCAGTTCAATACCTATCCCCACTTTTTTTTCCTTTTTAAATTAAGATTGTTGAACTATTTTTTATATGAAAGTCATCTGAGAGTTGCACTTAAAGACAAAGCTGGAATATAGTTAGAGGTTCAGTATTCACTGGAGAACCCCCTTAGCTCTTCCTCTGAGCCTGTAAAATCCTTCCAAATGTGTTCTTCAATCACTTTTTCCTAGTTTTTACTATTTTTTTTATTTTAACATATTGTTGATAAATTTTAGTGAAACCAGGTATTATTAAGTATTTAGATTAAACTTAGATGCTTGTGTTGTCTATACAGCACTCTGGAACAGTCAGTGGACAACAGCAGACTAACATATCAAAGTATTTACATACTGCAATGTCTAATTCTTGTTCCTACTATGGGCTACTAAGTTGCTGACATGTAATAGACAGTTTCCATGAAACATAAGTTAATGCTATTGGTAAGACAGGAAAAACATAGAACTCTGAGATCTTCATCCAGTATATGCCTTGAGCTAAGACTAATCATCTCATTAATGGAAAGCAGTTTGGTTCCAGTTTGTGGAAGATTTTGTGTATATGTAAGAAAAAAATGTAGGTCTTTTCAGTGACAATAAGACAGTACAAAAATTTATGATATCTAAGTATCACTTCTGTTTTATTTCCCTTTGCAGAGGACTTGGGATCTAATTGTTTCCAGATACTAGTTTCATTTTTTTTTAATAAAAAATTGTCGCAGTCTTGGTCTTTTGGGATAGGACCAGACCGGCGACGGGGGTTCTTTTGCTGCCTGCTGAGCTGCGGTGGATCGAGGCTGCAAGGGCTTAAGGTTGAGTTCACCCACCCCGCGACCCGCAATGAAGACACGGAGACGAAGCGAACACCTTGAAAGCCAAAGCCGATCCCATTTATTAACAAAGTGGAGGGCCTTTTATGCCCTCGGGAGAAAGAACCTTCTAGAAACTGGGTGGAGATAAGGCGGAGCATGCAAATCCGCTACAAACCATTGGAACAAGAACTTATGTGGGTGGCAACCTTGGGAGGATTTCAACATTAACAGAGAACTGGGGTAACTGCAAGCAAAGTCCATTGTATGAAGTCACAGTCCGGCTAGGGATGGTCCTCCTGGACCTTCCATGCGTGGAAGTCCACTTCTTTGTCCCTTTCCTTTCTCCACTCATCCATGTCCATAATCGTGCAGGTGCCATCTCCAACAAAAAATGACCAATAAACTTGAAGTACTGCTTCACAAGTAGTTCAGGGATTACAGCATTCATGAAACCTTGTTGTGTGGTGATTAGCTTTGGTATCCACAGTAATACCAGTTTCCACTTGAAGCTTTTTTTCTGTAACTGAGGCATTTTGGAGATCTCATACCTGTAATACCAGGAGAAATAGCCATTAACAAGTTATTATGGGCATATATGCATTGACAGCATCATATAGTGTGATTTTAAGTTTTTAAAAATTGGAAATGGACTTTATGTTGTGAACTTCATTATCAAGTTCATAGATTTTTTGTGTGTGCTGATGAAAATTGTATCTTGATTTAGAGTGATCTATAGAAAAAGCATGTGATGTAGTTCAGGAAGAGGTTCACCAGCCTTTGCATAGAAAGTTGTGGCTATATTTTCTGTATTTATAATGCAAAAAGAGATCAGTGGCAGCACTTTTAGATTAAATAATTGGTCATGTGTAGAAAGAGATTGGAACTCAGTACTCCTTCCTTTTAATACCCTACTTGGAAGCCGACTGATGTTCTGGTCTTCCCCAGACCAGCTGCTACAACCACTACAGTGCTCCTTAAGGTAACATCAGCGATTGCACTTGGTAGCCTTCTTACTTTAAAAACACATTAATATCTCACATGTTCCCCTGGGAGGGGTGGGTAAAGTTTCAGTCTGTGTCAAGCAGAGAGAAACAGCCAGTTACTAGTATCTTCAATGTTTGAATGGTCTTAAAGAAAAGGAAGGTGTCTGCATTAATTTTCTTTGATACCTATTTACATAAGATGTACTGTGTTTTGGTCTGAACCTGAGGTTTAGTAGGAATTCTTTCACTTAGTTTGTTATTTCACATGGGACCTAATGGTGAGGTGTGTCACCCGCTCAACACTGGCAGCAGGTAGCTAGTGATCTAAAAATAGATGCCTGAGAGTTGTTACTAATGGAAACGTAAGCTTTTACCGACTTTAAAAGTGTATAGGTCTGTCTGTGCTGGTTTTTAAAATGAAAGGAAAACAAGAGTTTGAGTGTTCACCCTACCCTCTCTAAGGAAGTCTCCATGGAAACTGTACCTGGCACTAAGGAGTACTTTCAAAGTACGTGGCTGACTGCTGAGCTATGTTTGAAGTATAAATTATTAATCAAATAAAGCCTTTATGACAATAGATGTGCAATTACCTTCTCGATACAGTATTCCGAAGTCAGTGCTTGAACTTAGAATTACTGTAAAGAGCTGAGGTTCTCTTTGCGCAGGCAGGATCCCACGTCGGCACTTGCGCACCCTTTTCACTTTTGCTTGAAGGGGAAAGGCAGTAATACAGAGCCGGGGGGCGGCGGGGAGGGGACCCTTCCCCCCACCATGGGAGGGCCTTTCCGCTCTGGGTCTCCAGGGATGCACTTGCGGAGCCGGGGGCGATCGGTGGTCCCGTGTTTCCCCGGGCGCTGGCGGTGCCCCGTGGGAGCAGCGGCAAGGGAAGCAGCGTTTCCTCGGGCCTGGCTGCCAGCGGCCTTTTCCTGGGAGGCAGCTGCTGGCTGAATTGGCCCGAAAGATGGAGAACATGCGGGCGTTTCAGAGAGACCGGGAGCTGGGACGGAAGGAATGCTGGGGCCGAAATGCACGGGGGAAACGTCAACTGAAGTTTAGATTTCTACATAAGTTAGTAGTAGAATAGCATTTGTAGGAGGAAGCAATGCTGATGGTCTGTGATTGTTGAAGATGTCCCTGCTCATTGTAGGGGAGTTGAACTAGATGACCTTTAAAGGCCCCTTACAACCCAAACTATTCTATGATTATAAAATACTCCTTTGTGGTTTGCATCAATGTCCCCAGTGGTCTCTCATCTGTCTTACTCCCACCCCCACCCCAAGGTCTCAGGTGACAACTCTTGTCATTGCAGCATGAAGCAAAACACAGTTTTCTCATTAAGATTTCAAAAAGGTTTTCAGTGAAAATTCGTTATTTTCCCCCTTCTTTTAAAAAATTAAAAACCCCAACCAACATTCTTTGGGAATTCATCTCCAAATGAGGTCAAACTTTTGCAAGACTACTATCAGCTCTTTTTTAGCCCTACATTTAATGGACCATTAGATGAATTAAACTTAGGAGTTGTGTATGAAGTTTTACTCACCTTGATAAGTTTATGGGGTCATTTGTGTAAGAGTGTGACACTGTTAGGAATACAAATGCTGTGTAGCTCTAAATCCTAGTTTATCACCTTACGTATCTCAATCTGAAATAAGAGAACTGTTTTGGTTGGTTTGTTTGTTTTTTCTTTTGTTATTGTTTCCCCCTCCCCTCCATGTTGTTATTATAATTTCAAGAAGCTCCCTTTGAGTGCTAAGATCCCCACTCTGTTCAAAAATGTATAAAAAGCAAAGTGATAGTATTGTAACCAAGAACTTACAGAGATCATGTATTAGACCAGAAATAGGTGGGTAGAATTTGCCACTGGGACATGATGTGAACATACTAATCAGCACAACAGTCCATGTTCTTAATAAAAAGTTTCCTTAACTAGTGTGGTACATAAAAATAATAGTAAAAAGATTTACAGTAAAGAAAGATTTGAAGAGTGACTTGGAAAAATGAGGCAGCTTAATGGATGTTTTAACTACTTTCAGATACATGAGACATGATAGGATATACAGTGTAAACATTTGGTCATTTCAGAAGATAAGATGGAGACAGATCCTCTGGAAGCTGAAACTCCCATTTCCATCCTGAGATGGGACCAGTAAAGAATTACACAATTGAAGCCAAGTAACTTGTGTTTGACACAACAAACGATGTGACAAAAGTGCATGAAGTCAGTGTGAGAAGGATTTTTTTTTGTTATTTTTGCAGTAGGTCGGAAGAGATACAAACAGGGAAGATGGCACAGCCATATAAAATGTTTTCAGTAGCTGCAAGATGACAGTCCAAAGGAGATGAGCAGGAAACTTACTGCGATGTACCAAAAATAATAGAAAAGTTCATTTTACCTTGATGTGATTTAGAGGGATAAATTAAAGATATAACCTCCTCAGGCATAGTGCCAGTATTTCAAGTAATACAGGGATATTGTTCGTGATTAAGGAATAGAAGCAAAGAGAGAATTTGTGGAAGGGATATTCTTTAGTCATCTTGAGCTAACAGCTAGATATCCATGAGGAGCCATGAAGAGCATGTGTTAAAGCTTTGACTACAGACTTGTATCTTCCTGACCAATTTCAATGATCTCATAAACTTTATATATATAAACACAATCATATTAAAATAAGTCCCTTTCTTCTGCATATGACTGAAGACATGCAGAAACATTTTCCAGAATATTTGATTCAGTAAACTTGTTAGTTAAAATGTACATTTTAACAGTAAGATCATGGAAACTTAGAAGAATAAAACCTGCAAGAAAATGAAATTAAATCTCATAATTGAACCAGAATTAATTGTTTCCTTCACACTTCCTGTGCTAAATTTATTAAAGAAAAAAATAAAAAATTGAAAATGCAACGCCCAAATCCTCTAATAAAAGCCCACTTCACCTTTTTGACTAAAGTAGTATCTTCCTCATCTTGAAAGAGCTTTTTGAAACATGTATATTCAATTTCTTACAATAAACCCTTCCTTTTCCCTTAGCCCATAGAGTTGGAGGGTAGAGGTTTTTCTGAATTGTAACTAGTGGAAGATGCAAGGAAGTACTGGTTGAAATGGAAGCCATGGAATTCTAGAGATTTCCCAACATCATCTGCACGCAAACTTCCACGTGGTTGTGAAGTAAAGGACAAATTTTTATTTATTTATTTACTTTATTAAGTAAGAATACTTGTCTTAAAATTTCTTAACCTGCAGGAATTTTCCCCTGTCTCCTAATACCTTATTTTCATGTGTTTATTGTGAGTGCTGCACATCTCGTACTAGGTGTTGAGGATGGGATTTCATCTTTTCCAGAATTTGCTCTCCCATCTTTAAGTTGCTGAATAAGTTCTTATGTTCTCTGGCTTCCATACTCAGGTTGTTTTTGTAAGTGATATTTTTCAATACTAAAAAAAAAGTGTTTTGTTTAAGGAAAAGTGTTTTANCCAGATCTTTTTATTTGCAGTAGGACTTGCTGTTTTCTTTCCCCCGCTTTTTGCTAATGGGGGGCCTAAAATGTCTTTTGTTGTAGTTCACTTTATCATGATGATTGTAACCTCTCATTGGTGTTCACTCTTCATACATCAAAATATAAGAGCTGTAGAACAGATTCTGTTAAAGGACATTTCATGTAATACATGTTGGAGCTTGCTAACAGAAGTTTCCAAGTCCAGGAGTATAGAGGTTTCAAAACAGGGAAATACTAGTCCTCTTCCCTTCTTATGAACTGTCACTCAGTAGACTGGATAATTTCAATGCCATTCTTTTATTGCTTTGCTCAGCAGTGAAATGGTTGACCTCTAGTGGGAATTTTAATAACTTATGTGTCAATTTGTTAACTGTATTTAAATGAATGTGTAGAATAAATCACACTTAGAACTGGTTTTGCAGTCCTGTGTTGAAACTGCTGACACAGATTCAAAGAGTTATTTTAAATTGAAAACCTAATGCTTTACAGTGCTGAATGACCACCGGCAGCTTCAAAACACACTAAGAAAAATTTCCGGCTATAATGGGTAAGGTGTGACATTTAAATTCGTGCGTGGAGGGAATTCCTGACGCTGGCATCAAGGGAGCTGTTTTAAAGATAACGTGATGAGTCCCAGCTTCCTCGGCTGCTCTAGCAGACACCAGCGGACTTCGGTTTGTAGGCCTGAGAAGGTATTGTAAACTGGTACTTCGTCACTTCTGCCCGAGGAAACTGAAAGTTTTGAAGATATCTTGAAGAGCGCTGAATTCTTGGAGACTTTTGTCAGAAAGGTAAAAGTTAGGCATTTGAAGCCAAAGCGAGTGGCATACATCGCTGACAGCGTTAAGCCTGTTCCGAGTAGTTCCCCAAAGCGCTACAAATTAAGTCTTCCTTTTTTTGCGTGCTTTTCGGGACTCGCTGCTCACACACGCTTGCATCGCTTCTTTTTCCTGCGAGTTCCCCCTCCGCGTCCCGCACCCGCTCCCTCCCGGCTCTACGAGGGGCTCTCCTCCGTTCCTCAGACGGGGCGGCGCGAAGGCACCGCGACACGGGCGCTGGGACCCCCTCGTGGTCCGGCGGGCGGGGCCGGGGGAGGGTCCCTGCGGGCGGTGCCGCAGCCTCCCCACGCTCGGGCGGCTCGGCGGCACCTCGTCCGCCTTCCCTGCGGCAGCGGCCGGGGACCAATGGGGGCGAAAAGCTTAAGCCTCTACGTCCTGAGCCTCGGCGTCCTGCTCCTGGCCGCCACCTCGGCGGGCGCGGAGCCGCCGCCGAGCTGCGAGGCTGTCCGGAAAGTTTTCCAGCTGCGGCGGCTCGGTCTCCTCGGCGGCGTCCCGGAGTCCCCGCGGGCAGGTAAGGGAGAGCTGCCGGTGAAGGAGGCACGGGGAGCGGCGGGGCCGGGGGCTGCTCCGCCGGGGTGTGAGGACGACGGGTTTGAATTTAGTGCCGCCGGCGGCTATGGGTGGCTCCTAGGGTCACCCGCGACCGAGGATCCGGGCTCTGTCCGAGGTGCTCTGAGTGGGACGCTTGGCCCCTTAGGAGAGGGAACGCTCTTCTCGGGCTGTGGGGACTGGAGAACCCTCACACCTGCCTCAAACCCCCTTGTGCCCACCCACTTCGGCGCCGTATCGAGCAGAGGAGAGCGAGCCAGCTTCAGGTGGGGATCGCTCTGCTTGCAGCCGCCAGCGGACAGGCACAGGTACATCGATACCTGAAGGCAAGGAAGAGTCACCGAGCTGCGTCTGGGGCTGGTGGAGTTACTCTGGTGTGGAATGAGAATGACTTAACGCCGCTGCAAGTCGTGGGGCTGCGCATTTTCTCTACTGGATATCTGTCTGTCGCTCTAATGGAATAAAATTTCCGGGAAAGTAGAGCCTTAATGGCAATTTGACTATATCTAGCATTTGTATCAAAACCAAAACTTTTCTTTAAGAGCGTACAAAATGACATTGCAAGGCATGATGTATCTCCTTAGATCTGAGGTTTGTTTCCAGTTTCATGAGAACCCCAGTTGACTTCACTAGTGCTAATCACAAAATTCATATATAAATATTTTCATGGTCGGTGATATGCATATTTATAAAATGTGTTTGTGTTTGGGTGACAGGTCGACTAGTAAATGTGTATCAATATTTCCTTGGCATAAAATGACTTCTCAATGCAACAAAAGCTGAATTGATGTCTCCCTCACTTTAAAATATCAATAGCTTCTTTGTTTTTGTTTTTGTTTTGTTTTGTTTTTTTAAGGTAATTTGTATAGTTTATCTTAACTCTACAAGTTGAGGCATACTATGTTTAAGCATGACAGATAATTCTAAATTTGACACAGTTAATATTGTAGTATGCAGTTTACAATTCAAAGTACTATATTTAGGTTACCAGTACATTTGACAATGTGCATTGTTATGTTCTTATGGTGTCTTTAGCTAAAGATTTTTAATTATCTTTGCTAAAAAGAAAATAAACACTTCAGTTGGAAAGCCTGATTAGACAGGAACTGTGCAAATTAAGGTGTCTGGAAAGTGAAATCCAAGTTAAAGCCCTGTCAGTGATTTAATTTTTTATGTTGACTGTTTTGGGGAATAGTATCAGTATGAATTACATGGTCTGTTTCTATGTGTTGTTCTCATTCCGTAGCCTAGTGTAACTCTTATGGTTTCTCTGTCATTGTCATTTATTTTGATTACCATACATTCACTTGTGTATTAGGGATAGGAAAGAAACATGTTGCCTCAAGAGGAAAGAACTACTATGCCTTATGTAAGTTTCTTCTGCTCTGCTCTTCTTATTTCCTCCCTTCCTGTCCAGTATTTTTATACCACCACTCACTCTCATTTCTTTCTTTTGACTTTTCTAAATTTCTGGTTTGAAGCAAAAGCTGGTTCTGAATTATAAGAATAATAAGATAATTCCTTTAGCTGCTGCTGCCCCTGCAAGCAGTGGGCAGCAGGAGGTGCAGTACAACTGCATGGTCAGCAGCCTTTCACTCTTTGAAGGAGTTGCGTTGCTGTGGGCAGCCTGGAAAATACCAGCCCTCAAGGAGCCCTTTGTAAGTGTCAGAGTTCTTGCTCTGAGTAATACTGATCTCAGAGATACAAGAAACAAATAATTGCAAACACTAAAATCTGTCCAGAATTGGCAATAACAAAAGGAGATTAAATGAGTGGTTTAGAAGTTTAAATATTATTAAAGGTGTTTGTAGGCTGAAAACATAATGTGAAGAGGAAAGAAATGTCACTTTTGCTACTGATCTTCTATATTAAGCCTTCTTTTGAGGCAAGATGTAAACATATTTTAAAATCTTTTCTGATGGCACTTAGAAATGTGTTTGTGTGGAAGACACACACATGCAAACATACAGACACTCTCTGTAGGCATCCATTTATGACAGTAGGTGTCAAAGCTGACTTTATAAGGTTTAATTTGGTTACTCAAATGTGGGCATCTGGCACCTTTTTCTTAGAGTTTCCAGAATGTCCCATGGGGTTGACAGATACAATGCCTCTGGGAGACTTACCATCTTCCAGGAGGCACAGTGGGTGGTGGATGAGATACCTCTGGTGTCTCAGATGCTCCCTGTGGGTAACCACAATGCCCAACCAGTGCAGCCTGTGGCATCTAGGAGCTACTCAGCTGTCAGAGCAAGCTGCATAAATGCATCTATTGCATTGCCTCTGCGTCTTTATTTCAGTGGTACAGTAGATGTAGCTTGTATAAGAACACTTTCATTGAAGTGCCTTAAGCTGAGCCACACCTTTTGGGTGGAGTAGAGTCACTAGCTAAAGAAGATCAGGAATGTTAGTTGGTGTATGGATTTGTGTAGAGTGGAAGGCTACGTCTACAGTCTATAAAATTATAAGGCTTATATGGGCCTTATGTTCATTACATGTATTAAAATACAAAGGCTGTACCATTCATATTGGTATGTCTTTCCTCTTCTTCGGAGTAATAAAAACCAAGCAGCCATATATCAGTGTTGCGTATTGTAATCCTATTTCGTTTGGGGACTGCGTCTGTGTCTGTATTTTGAATATATGTTAGCTCAAAAACATGCAATATTTTATATAATTAGTTTTGCAGCTACTCTATGTAGTTTGTGTATCTTTAAAGATGAAAAAATACCTCTGTCCTATGTAAAAATGCCAGATATATGTGTGAAGGTGATCTTGAGGGATATGGGAACTACAAATTTGAGTTTGTGTTGTCATTCACATAGCACAGCATATCATAGTGTTGAAATTGGCAACTAATAATCAAAATAAATTAATATACTTACCAAACCCAAGAATTTTATTGCGACCCTCAGCAATCAAGACTCCTAACTGTTCTCAGTTTTTTGTAGAAGTGATTTGGGAACTATAGTACAGACTTATGCTCTGCCTCATCACATGC
Organism: Sakesphorus luctuosus; assembly: GCA_013396695.1. Taxonomy (NCBI): domain Eukaryota; kingdom Metazoa; phylum Chordata; class Aves; order Passeriformes; family Thamnophilidae; genus Sakesphorus; species Sakesphorus luctuosus. The sequence goes on from VWZD01012672.1 coordinate 108,353, forward strand.
TATATGGAAACATTTCATACTGATTAAAAATGTTAGTTGTGAAAGTACTTTGTTTTTTTTTTTCCTGTCTGGTTCTGTGCTACAAGTGCAGTGTTGGTGGAACTGTACAGAGAAACTTCAGTTAAAAATCCTGTAAAGATGCTTTTTGCTGTATGGAGAATCAAACAATACACACAGCATAAAATAAATATAAAAAGGTCTCAAAGGTTAGGTTTGGAGTTTTTGTTTTGTTTTTGTGGATCGATATGGCTTGAATTATTTGTAAAAACCCCACAACTGTTATCTGCAAAAGAAGAATTCTTGAAGAATTCCACTCATTTACCATACAAATGCTAGTAAGGCTAGTGCTTTTAGCTGATTTCAGCAGCTCATTTTTCTGACAGGTTAAATGGGAGCTCTGAGCTCTCCTTGTTATCTTGGTTGCAAATAATATTTCTTCTCTGGTTTCATTCTCTCAAAATATGTAGAATAGAGAAGTTGTGGATGCCCTGTCCCTGGAAGTGTTCAAGGCCAGACTGAATGGGGTTTGGCGGAAGGCGTCTCTGTCAATGGCAGAAGGGTTGGAACTATATGATCTATAAGGTCCCTTCCAGCCCAAATCATTCTATGACATGATTCTATGAACAGCAGAATAGGATGGAGACTAAACCATTCACACTCACCTTCGTGACAAAGGACTTCCAGTACGTATGTCAGTGAACAAACTTTCAGGCTTTTCTTTGCACCAAAAAGCTGAATTCTGTGGCTTATTGCAGAATACTACATTTGCTGGCACTTTAGAATCAAACAATTCCCAGTGATGTGGGGAAAAAAGTGTGCTGGAGGTATTTGTTTTTTTCAGTTGTTTGTTTTCTGTTTGTTTACAGTTTTGGGTTTGGTTTGTCAGTTTGGTGGGTTTTTTTCAGGAATCAGTCTAGGCTTCTTTTCATCAAACTTTGGGAGATCATGTATGCAATTATGAGAACAAGAAGCATAAAACAGACTGAAGACTGTGATTAGTATAAATTTTATTGCAAAGGCTTTTTGATAAGAAAATCATTATGAATATGCAGTTGAATAAATGAGAAAAACCATGCCAGAAGGAGGAGATAATGTCAGAAAAAGTTGGTCTTTGATACACTTGTTACTTCAAGTTAAAATATTCTTGCTAATTCCACTTAATGTAACAATACATATCAGTCTCAAATCCAGAACAGGTGTACTTTGATGCAATCCCAAGATCATATTTAAATTGTAATTTGGGTTTCTAGTATGATTTACATTCAGGTAATTTGGATTTTTGTTCTATCTGAAGTCAAATTAAGATTTTTTTTTTTCTGTTTGGTGTGTGCAGGCAGGGGCATTCCTAATTATCTGTTTAACTGTAACTCAGAGCTCTGGAAAAGGATTTAGTCAGAGACAGAAAGTAAATTGCTCTGTTATATCAGTAACCTATGTCTGGTTTTGTAAGGACTTTTGCCAACAATGTAATTTTGTGCATGTGTGAACATTTCACCTCTGGATTCACAGAATTATCACAGTGAAAAAATCTTTACAATATTTTTACATTGAAACCAACAAAGGAATAGGCTTAACCATACAGCAGCTTCCCTATCTCTATCTTCCTTTTTTCAGCTTCTCTAGGAAGTCAGCAGTCCTTGGTAGCCTTAGGACTTGATCTGGGTGGGATGGCCTGGAAGATGATGGGCATAAAACAGGCAACCAACTCCTTGTTCTCATACTGAGTGGAACAGACTAGCTTATGTCTTCCTAAAACGTGGTTGTAATAATGCCAAGGTAATGGGTTCAATCCCCTGTATGGGCCATTGACTTAAGAGTCAGACTCAATGATCCTTGTGGGTCCCTTCCAACTCAGAATAATCTGTGATTCTGTGATTCATTGCTCAAGCCTGGTGTCTTGCAGAAGGGTTGGACTGTCCTCACTTGATGGGGTTTGCCCTTGAATCTTAAGAACCAATATGATACTTTTGTAATGCTAAGGCACTGTGGGTTCACTTCCCCTGCACTTCAAGCAGTCTTAAAAATAGAGGTCTTATGGTAGGCAGCGCTTGTTGCGTAATTGACATGTTTTGTTCAGTGAGATGATAATGTGGGTGCATGAAGGGATGCCTTGACCTTCCTAGGGTGCCTGCTGATAGGAGATGATCTTGGAGTGTATGAGGAAGGAGCCAAACCTATACTACATTGTTGCACAGAGAGCCCTCTGAAAGTACATAGAATGCACCATCTGTAGAAGTGCAGGTGAGAGAAATTCTGGTGCCTTCTGAGAAGAGCCACTGAAAGAAGTGAGGTGATAGTTCAACAGTGTCGAGAGTCAGGGCCAGGTGCTTAAGGCTGATCACCATCTCTTTTACTGAGCAATGCTGAAGTACTTCGCAACAACCGTAGTGATGGTATTTAATGCTGTGTCTGGAGTGGTGCTTGTAGCAGAAATGAGTTAACAAATATGAAAAGATGAGCATGAGAAGGACTCATGTCTCATACAGGTTGCAAATCCATTTTGAAATAAACCACTGACTTACTACTTCCAGACCATATGGCATTTCAGTGCTGGCTTTTGAAAGACACTCTGTCGTAACAATCCTAGGTCTGTTTTGTGATCTTCCAGACTCTGGATTTGATCTCTTGGAAGTCTAAGTAGACAGGGAGAAATTTACCACACATCTAGCATTTTCTCTTCTTGACAATTAACGTCCTCATACTGGCAACATTTGTTTATCTCAAGGTACTGAGAATACAGATTGTATGGCCGAGACCATGAATAAAAGTTTGAAATCAGTTCCAGATAGGTAAACTTCAGCCTCAGAAAAATTACATTTTTCTTCCTGAACTGTCTTTCCTACACCCATATACATTGTTTTCAGTTGTAAAACCTTTCCCATACTGTGACTGTTTCTGACAATATATGTTATTAGTTTTTTATTGCAAGTTATTTAACTTGTAGCTGTTTCTGTGCTTTTGTCTCAAAATAGATCACAATGCAGAACCATCAGAATGTGCTACTGAAAGAAGACAATATGCCTTATTGGAGCAGAAAATGCTTTCTCTGCATTTCAAAATTGGTTATTGATAAAACAATTCTTGTGAAAGATGGGAAGGTTTTTAGATGTGAAAACACAGAAAATATGTGTGTGGGGTTTTTAGTATTGCTTGTACTGAAATGTAAGGACCTGTTTCACTTTCTGGTTTACATACCCTCTATTGAAATATTATCCATAAACTGTTGCTTGTTATGTAGTTTTATAAAGAAACAGCTACAAAACTACTGTAGATTTTGAGCCATCACTCAGTTTTTAGTGAGCTGAGTTCTTTGCATGTTGTATTTGGTTACTTTTTCCTGGCCATTGAAAGCAGCTGTCTTTAGTGAGCTGGAAAAAAGTAGGTCAATAAAATGTACTTTGTATGTATGTGATTTGCAGTCTTAAAAGTATAAAACAAAATTCTCCTAGGGCTGGGAATGAGACGCATGTTAAAAAGACGCTGCTTAAAAAAATATTTGCCATAAAAAGAAGGGAATAAAATAATATTGAAGAGTCAGCTGAAATCATAAACAAATATTCATTATTATTTCAGAGTTTTATTGAAGGTGTAAATATCTTCTTTAAGCTATACTAAAGCCTATGATAAACCTAGATAAAATTTTGTATTAGCTCCTGCTTTACAGAAGGCAAAGATATGAGAGCTAAGCAGTGCCTAACATTTTTTTAAATACTAAGAGGAGTTTGGGTAATTGAGCTAATCTTAATATGTTTGAAATATTAAACAAGTATTATTCATGTCTATACCTGTGTGCACATGGAACTGCATGTGACCAGTTATCGTATATATTATTTGCTAGTAGCTAAAATGTGGTAGGTGAAAGGTCATGCATACTAGAAAAATTGGACCAAGGTTTTGTGTAAGATCCTCATAGGGAAACAGGAGGTCATTGCTTCTGAGAAATGAAGCTACTGCTTATTTGTGAAAGAGACACATGTCAAGTCAGTAGGAGAAAAAGGAATAGTGCAAGTTCTAATTTTCACTTGGTTTGACAACTCATCTATGCACATCTGATTATGAAATTATGGTCATTGTCTAAAATGATGCTGTATAAAACACAGTGTTATTTGTGTTTCAGGCAATGGGATAATAAACACTTTGCCAAGTTTTCTTTCTTACATTTTCAGTTCCAAGCAGAGGGAGGACATTTATATATAATTATTATCTGCTAAGATTCAGAGGCTAATGTCCTTATGAGACATTTCAACTTTCCAGATGTCAACTGACACTATCATACTGCTGTGACAAACAAGTCTTGGAAATCCTTGAAGTTTGTAGGAGATAACTTCTTATCACAAGTTCTCAGTGAGCCAGTGAGTACAGAAGCCCTCTTAGACTTGCTATTTGTGAATAGAGAGATCTTGATCTACATAATTTCATGGGCACTAAGCCAAAGCTGCTGTTGATTACCTTCCCAGTGATTAGATCCTTCTATGTTAGTTTCAATCCAAAAGAGAGCCATACTTCGTTGATCCCTCTAGCTTCTATGGTAAGAACTTATCTCTCTGTGTTCTACCTCTGTCAGTTTTTGTGAGCTTTAAAGTCTCTTGTAAGAACCAGGATCTTGCTTTAAAGATGACTCAATCCACTTCGTTCTCCTGACTTTGCATGACATCAAGTTCATACCACAATGTTATCCTCACTGAGATTTTTGGTCCTGGGTCACCGCATGTCATCAACCAGCTTGTCCATTCCATACCTTCAACAGTTTTCTTAATGTGAAGAAAACTTCTTCCCTCCTCATCTTTCCTGACAAGCCTGCGTCTGTCCATTGTTGCACAGTGGCCACTCAAGCTGTTTCATCATGCCTCAGTTATTCCAACTGTGTCGAGTTCTTCTGGGCATGTGCAGGCCCCAGCTTTGCCTGTTTGTTTTCCAGGGTAAGGTGTATTATTGTAGGAATTACTGAATATAGCAGATGCTGCTCCCAGAAATCCTTCCTGGCAGCTGGATGCACTATGAGAGATTGGTAGTGAACTTCACTAGTGCAAACACACCCTTCCTCTCCAAATTACAAGCACCACTGGGGTGCTGACAGGTTAAAAATTCAGGAGCCCCGCCCCTTCTTTTACTGATATGTTGTGATTACAGTGCATTGCCCTTCTGCACACAATGCAAAGCAGAAAAAAAAATCAGGATCATCACAAGTTATGAATTACTAGTCTAAGGTGAGCACTCTGCTATTTTAAGTGGTTGCTTCATTAGCTGGGGTTTAGTTGTGTTTTCTTTCTTCCTTTGTCGCTGCTGCCATCCTTTTCTCTAAGGGGCAGCAAGCCAAAAATTTTATTTTGGCTCGCCAGTAAAAGTTGAAGCAATTTAGCCAACTGCCAAGCTTGCGTAGTTGAGTCCCCTAACGTCCTTACATGCGTACGCAAAAAAACATGCGGAAGAAGTGAAAAACCAGGATGTTTGCAGATGTCATGAACAAAGGAAAAGGCATTGTTCATGTCCATTGTCCGTGGATCAAACTTACTCCAGCCACTTACAAACCTCACTTTTTCCTTTAACAAACTGTCTTGGGTTGAGCTGGCAAAATGCCAACTGTCCGAGACAGAGTGAAAAGGGAAGAAGAGGGAGAGGGAAAAAAACCCCTCCAAACCAGGTTTATGCTGAAACCAACTATACGCATTTATACAGAAAAGAGAAAATTAAGAGAAAACTACAATATAACACACTCTTACACAAGTTACATATAACTAGAACCTCCCACTCCCCAGTTAATACAAAGTGTATTACTCTAGATCCATAAGCACTCTAAAAGACATTCAGCAAGAAACAAAGAGTATCAACAAAATGTTTCTACTTCCCTGAACTCAAACAAACTGCAAGCGCCGGCAGCAGCAGCAAGGCCTAAGATAGCAGAAAAGGTGTAGCACGTCTTCTCTGCACCTCAGCCATGGTGAAACTGACTAAGCCACTCCCACACCCTGGATTTTACTCCTAGTAAGATGATGTAAGATGGTATGGAATACAATATTATTTGCTAGAAGAAGTCAGCTGTCAGCCAGCCCAGCCCAGCTCAAGGCAGCTGACAATTTCAGGCCCAAATCTGAACTCCAAGGCCCAAATTTAGGCCCATCAGCCAAAACCATAACACAAACCAATGCCATATGTTATAGAGAAAGTTAGAGTAATTGTTTGTAATGCTTTGCATACCATGGAAACACTTCTGTGATGCTCTAAAAAGATGTATTTGATAACACAGACTAGTATTTAGGATCATAAACCTAGTTCAAAACTATAGTCATTAAAGGCCATGATTTACCTTTGGTTATGTACCCCCAGAGAACAGCTAGAAAATCTAAATTCTAGGTGATGACATGAATACAAAAGTGTCTACTTTTTTTTTTAATTATCCTTTTGATTCTTAGTGCTTTTCACTTTAGCTGTACTAAAATAGCTAGCCTAGCCCTGAGAAACAGACATGAGTGTGTTCTTTAAGTTCCACCTGCAAATTAACACTCAAATTGTCTAAGTTCTTCTGTCTTTAAGACTTCTAATGCTTGCTTGCTTGCTTGCTTACTTAATTAATCAGTCAATCCTGTTTATGGCCTTGAAAATGTATTCCATATGGATATGTTAACTTTTTGGTCTGACTTCACCTCTGGAAAACATGTTCATTGGACACTCCACTGCAGAGAAGCAAGTTGTGAAAAGAGTGAATGAATCTTCATTGAGACACTGCATAGTTTGATTTTCTTCATAGTCATGTTTTCAGCTCATGAAGAACAGAAGAAAGTTCTACTGTAGATGATGCTTAATTAATGTAGATTAATTTATCTTTCTCTTTGTAATTTAATTTTAGTTCAAACTTGCAGTGTTTTTAATTCTGACAGATTTGTTGGACTCTTATAATCAAACTTTTTCTGAGGTTAAGAAGAAAATAAAGGTAGTTAGGCATATTAAACTTCAAAAATATGAAACCAAGAAATAGGAAAATTGCCAAGAAGTGTGCTAGAAAATAAATGTATATGTTTAAATATATAATTATGTTAAATTTTTATGGAAGAGAGGTGCCTAAGATGAAGAATGGATCAGAATTCTCAGGATGCTTTGTGAAAATGGAAGTTAGAGGACCATGTTGAGAATAATTGTTTCCAGTGGCAGGTAGAAAAAAACGATTTGGAAGCCAAAGTAATCCTGAGGTATCTCAGTGGTAATGGTAAACTGGAAGAGTACCTTGAAGTAAGAGTAGAGAGAGCTCTTCTAGGAGTAGTATAGGTACTGTGGGTAATCTCCTGGATATCTAGAAATGGAATTATTTGTTTAGTGGTTTTTGGCCCTGTAAGATATACATAGCTTTTAGAGAAAGTCAGGATTGTTCTGAGTTAGCATCTGTGTCAGTCTCTTCAGTAGATGCTAGTCATGTTTTTTTGGAAAGATGGGCATTGGGCAAGGTCAGACATGAGTTTAACATGTATCATAACGGTAAAATTTCTAATAGCCTTAGAGGTTTCAGCAACATAGGAGTTCATAATTTGATCCAGATCTTAGTCCAACTATGAATTGATGAAATGATGAATTTGTGCCTAACTGTTCAGCTTGTTTCCTGAGGCCATCTGACAGGACAAAATACTCTTTTAATAGGGTATTTGCACTATAGAGTTCCAATTTGGATGTACTTAAGGATATATTAGTTACCAAAGGTAAGTTTAAGCAGTAGTATTAATAATGGTGTAACAGACACCTCGAAATTCATGTGTGTGGGCTAGAAAAATATCTGTCTTAGATTACTAGTATCACAAGGGACTTCCTTTCCCCTCTACTCTTTTCTTATAAGTCATTCTGACTTGTTATGAAGATAAAAGACTTTCCTGGAACAGCATAATTGGAGTTTTAAGGGAAAAAAAACAACAAACAACAAGTACTGCAAAGAATTGCAAAGTTACTTGGTTTGTCAATGTGAGACCACTAAACTAATACCAGTAGACATACTGTAATAGGTCAGGTTATTTGACTAATTCTTTCTTTCTGATCTCTTCTCTGAAAACATGACTATGAAGAAAACCAAACTATGCAGTGTCTCAAGATTCATTCACTCTCTTCACAACTTGCTTCTCTGCAGTGGAGTGTCCAATGAACATGTTTTCCAGAGGTGAAGTCAGACCAAAAAGTTAACATATCCATATGGAATACATTTTCAAGGCCACAAACAGGATTAATAAATTATTTAATTGATAACACATAGGAAATCTTAAAAGCAGAAAAACTTAGACAGTTTGAGTGTTCATTTGCAGGTGGAACTTAAAGGATATGCTTAAAGAATACACTTAAAGAATTAACAATAGAGGGATCTAATTTTAAATAAGCAGACATAAATAAAACCTTTCATTTTTCTTCAGGGAACAGCTTAAGAACATGCATAAGTGAACAGAGAACACCGTAAGTCTGAAATTGGTGTGACTCTGAAATGTGTCCAAAGAACTTAATAACATGGTTCCTCTCTTTTAGAGTGTCTGTTACATGATTAGATGACTGCCTGTCTTTTTCAACAGTAGTGAATTGCTTTGTCTTACAAGCAGAAGATAATTTGCAGTAACCAAATGGGAAAAAAGACTGTTGTAATGCAATACTGTGAATATTGCTAGCAGTATAAATATTTTTCCTCTTCATGTGTTAGATGTATTGCTGCTGGCCTACTACAGGCTGTACCTTGGCTTGTCTTTTACTGTGTTATTCTTTGTGTGATAAGCATTTTGGGAATAATAAAAAAAAAAAGTGGAGAGAGAACTGTGTTAGATCTTTCTGGTATGATGAGTAAATATTGCTGCAGGCTTATTTATCATTCCTTTTTTTTTTTTTTTTTGTAGGTGGATGGTATATTATTCCAGTTTGCTGCTTGTTATTTTAACAGTATGCTATTTTAAAATTCCCATTTACTGTAGTTAATAAAATTAATTAGTATTCAATATGTCAGCAAATGTATCTAATCTTGAGTGAGAGGATTTGAAAGGATTAATGGATGTTTGCAGAGTTTTATTTTCTTAAACAATGTCAATTCCTGCTTCTGCTCCTTCCCTGCTTTCTGTGGAGTTTTAGCTGCCCTGCAGCAATTGCCCTCTGCAGACAGATCTGTACCAAGAGCAGCTTTATATTGCAGTTAGGTGATGTTACAGTTTCTACATATGCTTTGTTCTGTTGTGTTCTGTGATTTGAACTATTGTAGGTCATGCCATTGTTTTGTGAGGAAGAGTGGAATGAGATGGGTCTTGAGTATTTTGGGAGTAGGGAAGTGATGTCTAGGCCTGGGAATGTGGGAAGACAGAAATGCTATAGGAAGGTAGGGATGGTCAGCAGTGCAGGGGTCTCAGTTTGGAGAGCTGGTATGAACTGGGAGGTTGGAATCAGTGGAGTCAAAGGACTGGAGTCTGGCTTGGAGAAGCGTGGGTCATGCAGTGGAGATAAGCAGGGAGGGAGATTCTATATAAGTAGTTAGATGGATTCTGAGGTTGTAGAGCACTGGTGAACTGGGTTTTTAATACTCATATTGAAAATTATTTTAAGATGTTCATTACCTCCTGTTGCTTAGAGGCAGCAACTTTATTAAAGGCCAACTCTGACACAAAGCACTTTCTTTGACATGTATGACAAATACTAGAGTAGCTACCAAATAGATAATTTAATAGAATAGTTTATTTTCACAGCTTTATTTTCATTCTTTCTCTGAATCAGCATATCAGAGGATGGAAAATTAAAGTTTTCTCATGGCAAGAGATTCATAAAAGCAGCCAGACAGAACAAATGATTTTGTAAATTGTAAAAATGTGTGTACTGAAGAACACAGAAAGTAGTATTATTTTAATAAATGATGTGGGTAAATAGCCTTCAAAAAACATTAGGCAACACAAGGAAAAGATATCTTGTAGCAATAGTATAACACTTAAGAAATAATATTTCTTACTCTCAGAACTTCAGTGATTCATCTCTGCATTAGCGTTTTAACTTTTTGTTGTCCTAGTAAAGGTGTTCAACTTCCTGCATTGTGGCTTGTAGGTGTACCAATCCCTGTCTGTTAAACTGCTATCGGAAAGCACTCCGAAGAGATTTACATGCATATCACTTGCTTTAGTTTATTTTCACATGCGGAGGTTGTGTTCTTACTTTTTCATGCCACCATGAAGGCAACGTTAGACTTGCGAATTCTGTGTTGTAGTAGGGTTTGTTAAAATATGTATTACTTTTCCTTTGTTATAATGGTATTTACTGCTGCTTATGTCTGCAAAATGGATTTACTTCAAGGCAAACATTTTTAACATGGGCAATAAACTGTTCTTGTATATATAGAGTCAAATTTATGTCTTCATAAATATGGAATTATATCAATTCCCTAGCAGCACTCCTCACTAAAATGAATTAGTTTTGCCTGAAAACTTACATCATATAACCTAAGGCATGAAGCAGAAAAGATACTTTAAAAATTAAGATAAATTTTGTAGTCTTTAATACTGAGGGTTCAAATGTATCCTCCTTTCTACACCTGCTTTATGATGGAGTGACCAGGAATTGTGAAGATGGAAACTCGTGATACTAGAAGGAAATACTCAATGAAACTGAGACCATATTATCTGCAATTAGCAAGGGAAATTTGTTTATTTTTCATGGGACTCAAATTACCTCTGTGCAGTATTGTAGAGACAAGTATTCATCAAGGACTATCATAATTTCACATTTTTAATGGTCCATGTAATTTGCCTATTTCATTCTGGTTTCATGCTTTTTTAAATGTGATTTCTAAGGAATCTTCCATATCTTTATAACACAATCGGTTCCTGCTTTAGAGTTGGGATTGCTGTATGTAAATAATAACACCTTTTCTCACTGCGTACCTGAAGTGCTTCAATCAATGCATAGATAAAGGGGCATGAGTTTCATATAATGTATTTAAAAAATTCATCATTTTTCCAGAATGCTCCAATCCAGCTGTCAGTAGCTTAACTTTTCTTTCTTAAGTTTCTGGAATATAGTATTTAAAGCACCTAGAGAACTAACACAATATTTAGGATATAAAATGTGTAAGGCCTCCCTTTCCCCATAACTATATTCATACTATCTTAGAGTGATTTATCATAGGAAAAATTGAGAAAAAATAATTGTAAAAATATGTTAAATCTTGTAGTTTTAGTGGTAGGAAAATAAAAGTTTAAGTACAAAGAGGTGGTGTAAGAGTTGAAAGTGGGTATAGAGTCAAGGGCAATGTGGATTTAAGTCAAATTTTTAATTTCTTCCTTTTTTCTTCCAATCATAATCTTCCTCTTTTACCTGTTATGAAGAAAGAGTGATGCTTATACACACAACCACAGGATTAGAATTTAGTCCACAGGGCAGACAAAAAAGCATTTCTCACTATGTTTACTAGAAATCTTGTGATATCTGTCAGTGAAACAATGTATTTGAGAACAGAATTTGGGTTGGACTGTTGAATTTGGTATTAATATAATTTAAATTCTCACATATTTCTTCTTTCATGATATGTTTGTTCCTTATTTTAGAAAGCATTGCTTAGATACAGTATATAGTTTAAAAGATTTTAAGTACCACATGATAACAAGAAAGGTGAATAAGGTGTCTTCATGCTTGATTATCTCTATTGTAAAGTTATGAAAGAACTGAATTGCCCTTCTGAAATTCCAGCATGCCCCAAATTTGAAAACATACTTCTTTCTAGAAATTTTTCCCAACCTGTTAGTGAAGAAGTAATAAGTCATCATGATGAATAAAAGGGAATGTTTGACATTAGAGAAAGACTCAGTAAGAGACTGGAATTTAGGACTGCTCCATATAAAAGTTAATATTCATTAGGAATCTGTTGGGAATGGGCTTTCTGTTGGTTTATTTGTAATATTTAGCAGTAATGTGATCTTTCGAGTCCAAGATCTACAGAAGCGCAAGAGCTGTGAGCTGGTCCAGCAGTTCAGTATTGTAGAGGATGATAGAATCACAGAATAGTTTGTGTTTAAAGGGACTTATGCAGGCCATCCCTGCAATCAGTAGGGACATCTTTGACTAGGTAAGTTTGCTCAGAGCCCCATCTAAGCAGAACTTGGATGTTTCCAGGGATGGGACATACACCATGTGTATAGTGATGTAAAATGCATATTCAGTGTATTTTATCAACATTAGGTAGCAATATTCACTACTGGAACAAGATTGCAGTGTCAGGGAAATGATATTCTGTGATTTTAATTAACTGTAATGTGTTCCCTTCCCACAGAATTTTAGTTAGTACCTCCTTATGTTTAACAAGACCAAATATCTTTAAAAGCTTTTGGTATTTCTTTTATGTGTCAATACCCATTTAAAAAAAAAGCTGTTTTCCATGTATTGTGTTTTGCATACTTCTGATTTATATTAATCAATGTAACTACCTTATTACCTTTTCCTTAGATATTGATCTCCAGGTTTGTACTTCTAAAAATCCAACATGCTGTACCAAAAAGATGGAAGACAGGTATCAGGTTGCAGCAAAGCAAGATATACAGCAAGTGCTTCAGACATCAAGTGCTACATTAAAATTCTTAATATCTCATAATGCAGCTGCTTTTCAAGGTAAGGCTTTCTGCTTTTTGTTTCCAAACTTGTTCATACTTTTCTTGATTTTCATCTGTGATTATTTTATGCATGTAATAAAAGATATCTGTTAATTTTTACCTTCTCCCTACACTTTTATGCTTTTAAATAAGGGATATTAAATCATGCAGATGATTAGAAATGGCATTGTTTTTTTAATCTGTGACTTTAAAAAAACATTTCAGAAAAAATAAGACACTGTTTTAATAAGATGCTTTGATTTTAATTGTAAACCAGTAACTTGACATTCCTCTTGAACTTCTTTAATTTGGATAATACTAAAATGCAAAATTAATGCCTGGAGTACTAAAAAAGAGATATTTTTTTATTAGAGTATTTCCACCCACCATATTCTGTGTCTTGTTCTATTAGACATACTTGGGTAGTTTGGTTATGAGGTTCATTTTTCCTATCTAGTTTTGTAAACTTTTGAGTTTCTAAAAATGAAAAAAAAGTTTTAGGTTGAGTAATAGTTGTTCTAATGCACAACATGAAGATACCAGATAAATAGTAGTTATTTGGGTGGGTGGTGGGATTGCCTTTTAACAATTACTCTGCATATACTATTCATTTTTTTTCTGATTTAATGAGGCATAAGTTAATGCAGAACTTGGATAGGAACTGGTAAGATGTGAGAAATAGTGATGATATGAGGTGGTATGTGATAGAAAGGGATATAGAGTTCATATGTGTTGAGGACAAAGCCCCACAGTCTTGTCATTCGTCTATTAATATGTACTTACGATCTTTATGACCAGTTGATTGGACAGGGTAACATGGTAACTTCATAGAGGCTTGGCAAGTTGTTCTGGTCATTCTCTTGTTAACCTGTGAAGCTGAAATGATTAGCAGATTGGGGTCATAAAATGGACAGAAAAGTTGGCTTTGGAGTTCTGAAGCCTTCCCTTTTTTAAAATTTAGGCTGTCTAATGCTAAAAACAAGTTGGAGTTGCTCTCTGTCTTCTGGGAGATTTGCCATTTAGCCTGCTTAATGCAGCTGTCAAGGGGTTTTATGATAAGGAGATCATTGGTAAAATGGGCAAAGAAATCTCTCCCTCTCTTCTGCCATCATTTTTCCTTTCACCTTCTGTGTATTAGCTTTATTTTTTGTACCATAAAAGTATAATATGTTGTATTGCTTCGCTGACCTAGGGCTGTACAGTCTGCAGAGCTCAGTAACCAATTACTTTGCATAAGTGATGGCTGTACTCTCTGTTTTGGTGTTTTAATATCTCCTCCTTTTCCCCAGTCCAAGAGAAAAAACTAATGCACAAACCCAACCCTTAGCTACCTAGATAATACACTTGTGCAGTCCCAAGATTTCTCAGTCTTCACAGGAATGGGATTGAAACAACATTTAAATGAAATCAAGGGAAATCAGCACCCAAAAGCTATATTTCTGTTCCTTTTATGTCCTGTGGGATATTTTCAGAGTGCGTGCAGGGTACACCTCCCTTGTAGGTGAATTCTCCCTGAAAGACAGGGATACATACATGCCTTTGAGGAGAAATATTTCTGGATCCCTCTGTGCAATCTGAGCAGTTATTCAGAGGGTTGGTTTTATGCCCTTCTCAGGTAATGCACATTCAAACTGTATGGCCTGTCAGCCCAGAGGGATTCCCTAAACACTATGTCAGAGGCTAACATGAGATATATGCACTTTTAACTCTCCTAGCAATGCTAATTTACAACATAGAAAGGAATTCAAGAAGCACTGACACAAAGAAAGGAGCCTGCCCATGTAGCCAGGCAATTCTGTTGTACTCCCTCTAGAAGGATGGTTTCAGAACTACTTAGGAATTAGAGGTTTGGGGGTTTTTTTGTTTGTTTGGGTTTTTTTTTTGTTTTTGTGGAACACATGTGAGCATTTCTTGCAGGATTGCAAGCCATCCTTCCCCAATACATGCCATAACACTGATTGATTCTCCCACTGTCTTCTTTCATAATTTCCTTTTAAACAAGTATTTTTCAAAGCACATATTTTAAAAGTATATCTATTTTATATACCCTATAAATTTATGCTTTAGTCTTTAGTATTTTTGTCTTTATTTTATGTAAAGAAGTGTGATTGAGAGAGAATGTTCTATGGATTCTGGTATTTAGATTTAAAACCTTGTGCAATCTTGAAGTAGTTATTTGTGGAAAAACATGCTGTTGAATATACCACTCTTTTTTGAAAAATTTCGGCCTTTGATAACTAAAATTCAAGCTAAGTGATACGAGAAGCCATGATAAGATGCTGCTGATGTGTTTTTTTTTTTTTTTTCAGTTTTGAATTCTAGGAACATAGTAAGACATAATACCTGGTCAGAATTCAGTTTTGACCCTGCTTTGAGCAGGAGTTAGGACTGGAGACCTACTTAAGGTCCTTTCCAGTCTGAATTACTGTATGACAGGGTGTCTGTCTCAGCATCAAATCTTTAGGTATTCCCTTTATGTTTAGGTGAGGCTGGACTGGGCAGCTAGAAGCATGATTACCTCTGCTGCTCCTTTGGCAACTGGACAGACATCTCAGGAGCTGGGCAGAAAGCATGAAGGCGATTGTTGGGGTGTGTACAGAAGGGAGCAGGAGCAGATGTCATGGTTTTATTACTGCTGTCACCTGCCACTTTTCAAAGTATGTTGAGGTTGAATGCTTTGGCCTAAAAGGGATGGATTTGATCCAAACAGAACAAAGAGCTCATGCTTCTCTCAGCTTCCTACATATTCAGTAAAGAGAAGTAAGCAGTTAAAATAAGTAATCTGTATCTGGCTCTGGAGGTCTTCAGAGGTGTGTTTTCATTCTGCATTAAATACAGTCTAGAGACCCTGAGACTTCAGGACATCTAACTACCAAGTACTTTAGGATGTCAGTGCTGGTGGAACGAGGCAGCTGTCTGCCTGTATGTGTGTGCATGTATCTTTATACAAGAGTAAATTCATATATGTATATTGACATATATTTGTCACCATCCAGTGTTTTTTCAAAATTCAGTGGGTCTGTGTGGTGTTAACTGCTGCCTGCTGACAGTAACTCTTGGCCATTTTCAAAAGTTGCAAAAATTCCATGTCTCTTAGGACATGTCAAGCCACATGGCGCAAAAAGCACCACCTGTGTACTGCTTCCTAGTGAATCCTGTTACATTTTTTTCCAAGTTTCATGGTGTTTCAAAATGTGTGTTTTCTTTTTCATTGTGAATCTATTACTTTATAATACCTTTGAGGACTGATATCAGAACAGAAGGATAGGTGAGAGTGAAGTTAAGAGAGATAATAATCTGGTAAGTGGGACATATATTATGGAGAGCACTAAATCATTCTTCCCTCAGGAAAGGTGACTAGAGAACTTAAGCTCTATGATAATCATGTTTCAAGGCAGTTATTTCAGTAGGATAACATTCTCGCACATCTCTGCATTTTTAGTATTTCTTATCTTAATATTTGAGGTAAAGATTGTGAATGCTATGTGGTGATTGCTGTAACATCTCCATTCTAGTAACCATAAAAACAAACGGATTTGAAACCTTTATTTTATATGTTGTAGAACTTTCTCTATACATATGTACACACAAGCTACTTTCATACAGTTCTTAGATGTTACTCAGAGTTCACATTGATGCTTGTCTATACCTCCAGTCAAAAGGTAAACAAGTGCCACCAAGGTCAGAGTGTAGTCACAATACAGTGTCAGTTTTTGTATAGGGGAAAAAAGAAATCCCTACAATTTGTATAATGTAGAGAGGAGTTGAATAGACAACTAAAAATCTGGTGATCTGCAGTGGGATGGAGCACTGTGCAACAGAATAGCAGATCCTGTGTCACTTCACTATTTTTCCACAAGAGAGCTTTTTAAAAAGCATCCAGGTCTGACATAGAACAACATTGAAAGAAAAATTTAGAGATAAGAATTTGGTTGAGTCCAAAGCAAATGGACTTTTCTTTGTGCTACTATATTTGACAACTTTTGGTACTGTCCAATAGTTTTTATAAATATGGAAGCATCAATCACTTCTGAATGTAGCAACCTGTTACAGTAACAGTGGACTTGGTAAGTGTGAATTTGTATGCAGGAGGCAATAAACTGCATTCTCAATAGGGGGTTGCCTGACACTTTTCCTGCTGTATAGGAAAAATCTAATGCCTGTGTGATGTATGTTCTGAAGTATACTGAATCAGGGGTTTTTGATGCAGTTTCATGTTGTTCTGTGGAATTATTGCTGCACAATAGATCAATGTCCAGTTTATCCTAGACCAGAATTAAATGAAGCCAAACTGCTATATGATATTGTTTGAGATCACAGAACAATTACTACATTTAAATATGATAAAGTTGTAGTGAGCAAATAAATTGTGTAAACTAGAAAATGTGTTGAAAGCTTCTGAGCTGCTTTCTTTCCATTAAGAAATAGTTGAATTTCTGCTTGTCCTTGTAAAACCAAATCTGCCCTGGCACTGATTCAATTGTTTTCTGTTTGTGAAGTTTTCTGAACAGTGATTTTAAGAACAGAAGATTTCCAAGAAGTCACTCATGGTTTCAAATGATATATTGCTCTTTAGATAATGTGCTATATGAAGAACTGCTTTGATGTTCCAACATTTTCTTCTTTGTCACTTTCATAATCCTTTTTATTTTAAGAGTGAAATAAATTAGCTAAAATTGAAATACCAGTGAATCCCAACTTTTATTAATTAAATGAAACCATATGATTGTATTCAAAGTCAGAAGTGTAGACGGGATAAGAGATCTGATTTATCACTCTGTTGTTATATTGAGGGATGAAGGTCTCAAGAATGTCTGTGGTTCACCAGAGTTTGGTTTCTCGTTCTCTGTTGCTCAGCAGTCCTTCCCTACAGCTACGATCATGCTCTCAAAAACACTAAGGAGGTAGGGAATTTTAATAACACAGGAAAGTGGTTACACCCACTTGTTGGTCTAAGGAGCAAAGCTCTTATACAAACCTTACTAACTTCAGAAATCATCTATTCAGATGGTATTTTCATTCCTTCATAATAAAAAAGCAGGATAAGCTGTCTGCTATTGTAACTTAGAATTGGACCCAGTGTGTCTGATACACATCAAAAACAACATTAAGGGGCTGCTATATGGAGATTTAGATTAATACTTAAAATTTCATTAATAATCCTGGGTTTTATTTCTGTATTGCAAAGAAGTATTTTATCATTACAGAGGGATTTATTTCCATTCTATCTCATTCTTGTCTTTCAGATACTTATTTGCCTACATGTATTCTGTGCCTGTAGGCCCTCCTGGAGTGTGTATATATACACACAGAGGGATTTAATGGGCTTCTGTAACAGTGTTCACCACATCAGTCTTTTCTTAAACTGTAATTTTTAAGTGTGCACTTGTACTCCTGCATTCTTGTCTCAGCCTGTTTACCACCAATTCTTTCTGCTAGTTATAATAATGTCCGAGTTACAATTAAGCTGATCCAGATGCAGTGTTCAGTGTCTGTGTGCACTAAGATTTTTTTCATAATCATATTTTTGTTAGTACCCAGCTAACTACTATTTGGGGTATATATTTGTGTAACATAGTTATCAGCGATGACATGTTCTAACTTAGGTTTTTTATACTTTATGTGGTGCTTATACATTAGGAAAAAACCCATAAAGTACAAATTTAAAGCATTGTTCCCTTGGGAGTGGTGGCTATAGAAAATTTGCATTTTCATGGAACTGTGGATGTCTGCTTCTTGCTTGTTCTCACAATTTTGAGATGCTGAAACCTGGCAAAATGTAGAAGTTTGGAAGAAGACTGAAGTCCAACAGAAGACAGTGCAAAGTTAATGGTTTTGAATGAATATTTAGCGTTTCAAAGATAGAATTGCTTGCAGCCTTTTAGATTTCCAAGATTCTCAAGTATGCATGGAAAAGTTTTCACTTAGTATTTTTATTCTCTGTTATGAAAAAGGAAAAAAAGAAAAAAGTTAGCAAGTCAAATCATGTTGGAAGACAAACTCAAAAGAATCTGGACAAGCTGAAGACAGTGTGAAAAACCTGGTTTTCAGTAGGAACAAATGCAAGGTGCTCCATTTAAGTGGGGAGAAACACTGGAAGACATAACAGTGTGGGAAATAACTTGCAATGGATCTGTTCTGTAGGAAAAGTTATGGCAATAATGATAGTTCAAAAGATGGCAAAAATCAGCAGTTTGATGCTAATGTGAAGCAGGCAACTATTTGTAAGATTCTTAAATAGAAAGACAGTGAGATCTGTGAATTGAAATAAAAGACAGCAAAAAAATGCTCTGAAATCTACATAGAAAAAAGTACTAATTTGTACCCTGTCTATAGCAGATAAAAAAAAAAAATGGTGTCACATTGCATCAAAGAAAATATAGGCTCAATATTAGCAAATATTAGCAAATTTTCCAATGAAACATTAAAATGGTTTTGATCAAAATGTTCAGGGTTTCTGTGTCCACAGGTCTTAGAAACAAGCTGGACAAGACCACAGTTGCCAAGAACTATGTATATAGGATTAATTCTGCATTGGGGGCCAGGGCTTAGACTAGACTGCTCAACAGAATTTTCTTAGCCTTAAGACAGGCTTAAAATATGATTTACAAATAAATGTTAAGTGATTTGAATGTTTTAACTAATTTCAAGCTTAACCTATGGTTGCTATGCTTTAACAAAAAAGGATTTGTTCGTTAATCTCTCTCCAAGAAGATAACACAGTTCTGTAGTTTAACATAATGGGATGGATTGCTTCAGTCATAAAAATGCTTACAGAATGTGTTTAAATCTTGAATATTATATCTCAGTGGGCAGTCCCGTGGTGTAATGGAGAGCACTCTGGACTCTGAATCCCAAGGACCAGAGTTTGAGCCTCAGTGGGGACCATCCTCTGGGCAGTTCAATGCCTCCCTGCCATCTGATCCCATCAGATCTGGGATGCTAAGCAGGGTCAGCCCCGGTTAGTATCGGGTGCTGTAGACTGTCCTGGGGACTTCACTGTCACCATCCAAGCTTGCTTGGCCATGGCAAATGGACCTTGGGACTTAAAGGTTCTGCGCACGCTGTGACTCACCTAAAAAATCCACTGTGCAGGCTGGAAGGGCACGTGGGGAGAGCCCTTCCCAAATCTTAATTCGCAAAGTCTGGCCATACATACATACATATCACAGTATTAAGAGAACATGAATTTGTTCAAAACTTTGTGTACAATTTTTTTCATTTTTGGTCTTACCATGGAATAGTTTTATATATAGCTAATAGATCTGTAGACTGTCCCTTGAATAGACACTTAGTAATTATGCTACTATGAACTACATAGTCTACATTGGAAGTTTAAATAATTTTGCAATGTTTACAGCATAAAAGTCTTATTTTAAGATTTCTTTTTTTTCCAAATTGCATCTCAGTGAACCTGACATAGTGCTTAGGAGAAGTGAAATTGTGGACTGCATTTGCAAAGACTTTGTGAGAGGTAAAACCAGTTTTCTTTCCCAACAAAAGTAAACTAACCTTTACCTGGTTTTAGGTGGAATTTTTAAAGATAGATACATTTACATCTAGAATGGGTAAATCTGATTGCATTTTAAGAGATTTTTCAAGTTAGAAAACCATCTTGTCAAAACAGCAAAAAGGAAAAATGAGGGAGAATAGAATTGCATCAAATTGGAGTTAAGAAAATAAATATTAAAATACAATATTACAAAATTTAAAAATCCAAGCACTGACTTTTTGTATAAATAACTACACCTGTACTTGAAGTAGATGAAATGTAGTAAAAAGAGAATTAAGCCAGGAAGTAGGCAAATAGGAACTGTGCCGTACACATAAGCCTGTGAGGAGTGTTTTGCTCCTGTGGAAACAAAACCCCGAGGTTATTGTTAAACACCTCAGGGCTTGTCAAATGTCACCGGAAACCTAAACAACTGAGCTGAGTGCTGTGTCATCCTTGAATGTAATGAAAGCTAAATTTCAAATATTTAGCTACGTACACTGAAGTGTCTGAAGTTGTGCCCCAGTGAGCATATTCTACACACCAAAGCAGCAGCCCTCAGAAGTTTCCTACTCAGAAACCCTATGGCTACCTTGTCCAACATAGCTCAAGGGCATGAGTAAGGTTGGTGAACAAGAGTAGGTTATTGGGCAATAAGCTAATATTTGAGTTTCTAGCCTGTCAGCTACTTGGAGGTGATTCCTTTTAACCTGAAGTAAATGAAAGCTGGCTAACTGCTTAGAGAGAACTGCTTCCCTGCCGTAGAGATGTAAATGTTCAAGTAGATTATGTGCACATTTTGTGAAATCTATTGTTCACCGCTTTGCTTATCATGGGGCGATTTGCTTACATGCAAAATAGGAAGCGAATATGTACTTTTCTTTCTCTTCTTGAATGAAGCATAAAGGCATGTGTGTCACGTAATGTAGTAGGTGACATAGTGATTTTAACAGTGGTGATGAAACAAACTTTTACTAACATTAAATGGGTCAGTAGCAGTCATAGGTAACTTTGATTCTTAAAAGAGCTATTGACACAGGTAATATCAATTTTTAATAAATCTACACATTTCAGCTTGCATTAAGTGCTTGAATTTAGGTCTGTGCAGACTAGAGGAGTGCCGTGATAGAGATCTGCTGAGCTTTGAGTTCTGGAAGAGGACATCTTATATTCACTATTTTAGTGCATTTGAAATAGCCATTGACTTAAGAGTTGGACTCGATGATCCTTGTGGGTCCCTTCCAACTCAGAATAGTCTGTGAGTCTGTGAAATGCATATGCAGGTCACAATACAGCATGTTACAGTTTTACTGTAGATCAGCTGTACAACTGTTCAGCACTTGTACAGTTGCCATTTGTGTAGCGTTTTTGGATAATGTCTAAAAATACAGCAGATTTTACTGAGGAGAGTTAGCTGTTTTCTGGATTATTTATTTTGCAGTGTTTAACTGTTAGACTTCCCTGTTGCAGCTGTTCTGGTCTATACAGATACTTATACAGCTACTTAATATTCACTGGGAGAGAAGCGAAGTGAAAAAAATTAGCTCTGTAGTTTGGTTGTTAGGATACTTCTCTGCCACAAAGGAAGGTTGCTATTCCAGTGAGTATTTTTATTTATTTTTGTAATCTGTAAGTGTAGTCTGCACTAGCATAGTTTCACCTCCCAAGCCCGAATCACTTTAGGACAAGTATTTTTCAAGAATGTATGAACTATGTGCTGGATATACTTCCACATCCGAATCTCATCCATTTTGATGTCCTTTTCAATTAATCCCCTCCAAGGTCATCAGACTTTTAAAAAGAAGTAATTATGTGCTGAATGGGAGACAATTAACTATCTTCCCTAAAGAATGAAGAGAGATGGATCTAAATTCCAGTGGACATTCCCCTCCACTGCTACCACTGCGATAGCCACAGGCTGGCTGCTTGTCGAAATGAACTTGTGCAAAGAACAGCATAGATGTTTTACGGGCTTATTATGTGGCTGAGAAGATTTCTATCAAATGAAATTAATGTGTTATTTTTATAGTGAAGTATGGCAAGTCTTTGTTCCCTACTTGTGTAAAATGTATTATGTATGTATAATATATTTATTTATTGTTAGGTATCTGAAAGTAATGAAAAATTTGAAGTAGCCCACATTCTTTGTGTTGTACCTCTGAGATATTTGTGTTTTGTAGGATGGGATAAAGTAGTTATAATTTAAAATATTTGTAGATCTACAGAATGGGACTAGAAATTTCAAGTTATAGGATGACTTTCCTTTGTGCTTCCATTATGCTATGGCAATTTTAGCCTAAAATAGTTTGTAAGATAATTTTCTTGCTTTTGCCTAGTACAATTTTCACCTCATGTTATTTTAAACAAATTGCTGGTACTGTAAAATACCTGATTATCACCAATTAATATTTACTTTTTTTACTCCCGATTCTGTTACTCAAAAGCTGAAAGCAAGAATGCCATGAACAAAATAAGGCCTAGTTCAACCATATTAAAATTCTATGTACATTTAATTTGCTTTCTGCTATGTGACTGTGTTATACTGAAGCTATTACCTGGCTCAGTGGTCCCACAGACAATTTCTCTTTCTCATTCTGATTTTATTGTAAATGATTGTCAGCATAGTACAGGAAACTGCAAATTCAATTTTGATCAATCCCATGAGGGACTTGATACTTCATTACTTGTTCTTGTTATTTTAAAAATAAATTGAAATAGCCATCCAGTTTAAAGGTTTACTTTGGAGTAGAGGATACAAATCTGTAATTTCTTTTATGCAAAGTCTTTTTCTTTATTGTGTTATTAGGTAGAAGCTAATATTTAAGGAAATTTTATGGTGATTACCCCCTTGGGAAAGATTTTGTTCTTTGCTTAATATTTCCATTTTATATTTAATGGTTTATTAAGCAGGCTTCTTTTGCTTTTCTTTTCTACCTGGTGCTCATAAACCTGCTGTTTTCTTTTAAAGATAAGGGTTTATTTGAGTATTTATTATAATTTAAGTTTTGAAGATAGCCCTTCCTCCACTCGCTGCACTTAGTCCTACTGTGAGGCAGATTAATTATCCCTTTGGTTTAAAGAACTTTGATTTTGCTTTCTTGCTCTGTATTGTGTTACTGTGGTACCAACTATCTGAACATGTGGAAAATGAAATAGTGAGAAGTTAGAATGGCAACACGAGGAGGAGAAAAGGTAACTAAGAACAAAAAATGTAAATGACAGCGCGGTGTGACCCTATGAGAGGCAAAGGTGTTAACAGTAAATCATTGGGATGAGATTCAGGGCTTGATTCCGCGCACAACAGGCATCTATCTACTACCGTTTTAGCTGTCATAGGGTGTCCTGTCTGTCCTCTAGGCCTGACACTACATAGAAGTGCTGGTCCTGTTTGTCCTCTGTCATCTTCTGATCCCATGGAGGTTATCCTGCATAAGCTTGAGAAAACCAAATGACACTGTATTTTGGGCAAAAGATTCCAGTTCACTCTTTCAAACTGTAGAAATCAACATGTAGCGTCTAAATGTGAGGTAGGAACTTTTACCCCCATAATGGTCAAAGGAAATGAGATAAATATGTCCCTTTTAAATGGATTTAAATAACTCCAATGATTACACCTTTTTACTTACATGAACTGTATGGAGTATATATGGATATTTTAAAAGTAAAGGGCTAAGTTATACTGAAGCCTTAGACAACATCAGTGTTACAGAACAGTCACTGGAGCCTGAGGGAAAAAAAAGATAAAAAAAATTGCAATTCAAATTACTCCTTTTCAGGAACATCAGAGGTTTTGAATCAGATACAGAACAGACAAGGTAGTAGGGGGGAAAAAAATCATGATTGTCGGTTTGTTTTTGCTTCTAACTACAGATTTGCTTCCCTAGCTGAAATAGTTCTTTGATACTCAGCTTCCCTTCCTGCAGTTGCTATGGTACCTAATGCAAGTGGAACAGTAGCATACTGTCAAACAGATTTGGGAAGATGGACAGAGGTGCAATCTTTTTGCATATCTTCTTAAAACTCAAGAGATCTTATAAAACCAATCATGAGCATTTATACTAGTGACATAAATAATAAAAAATATCCATGCCAGTTAAAGATTTTTAAAAAATATCTAAGCATCAGATTATGTCTGTGTACAGATCAGAGGAATGGTTTAAACAAAAAAAAACCAAAACAACAACAAACAAACAAAGAAACTTACAAATCCTAAAAAAACAAACCTTAGAGAAGTAATAGGTGAGATATAGAATGAGGTCAATAAGCAGAAAGAAGAAAACAGAAAGAGAGAAACAGATGTGTCTTTTTGATTTCTTTGGTTCTCTAAAACTTTACACCTTCAATTCCCTCAACTGCACAATGTACAGCTATACTAACAGTCCTATCTTGAGAAGGTTACAGCCTAAAGTGACTATAAGTATCAGAAAGGAAAGGGGAAATCAAAGGCAGTATTGAGAATCTGATATATCCAACTAATCAGGTGATTTTTGTAAAGAATCCAGAAAGTTTCTTTTCTGCTCCTCAAATGAGGCCACTACTCTCCTTATGTAACCTAAAGAAAAAAGTTTGGGTTGTGTTCAGGAAACTATGGTTCCTCTATTCTTTGCATCATCTATCTTTAAACTGCAGTGGAACACAGTATGGCTAGAAGCTGTAAGGAATAGTTCCCTAACTTGGCCCATTTACTTGAAAGTAACTTTTGTGACACTGAGAGAAGGCCAACCATGGCATCTTCTCACTGTGCATGTTGAGAATTCAGAACACATGATAGTTGTTTGACTTACTACATCTGTAAATTTCAAACCTTACCAGTGTGAGAACAGCATTCCAGCATTTTCCTGAGAAGTTAAAAATGAAAATTCTTAAGACCAAGGAAACTCTGTTTGATGTTCTAGCAAAATGAAGCAAGAAAAACATTCTGAGCAGAGCATGTCAAGTTTAATTCAAAGTTTAAGAAAGTTCTCCAAAAAAAACCCTTCTATCTTGCTTCTGTTCCCATAATAATATCGGAAAGAGAGAAGTGGTTACTCTTGACTCAAAACTTTAGAGTTTGTACAAATTCTGTGGGAAAACATGCTGATTCACTCTCCAGCTCTGTTTCCATTGCTTGAAACTTCAGTCAGCAGAATCTATTAATAAGGAGATGCAGTGTGAGTGCAATTCTTTTGCCCTTGTTGACAGAGTAAATTCTCAGTTATTGGAAGAATTCAGCATACGAATCTGGTGAGCTAATAAGTAAATCCACACTGGTAAATGCATCTTCGAATCAGGGTGATCCCTGGCCATGAGGAGGTAACCTTAGCTTGGTTGAGGTGCATTTACAACATCCAGGCATAAGCAGGATCTAGGCCAGTGCTTCCATAGTAGAGTAACCACATATATGGGCATAGCCTTGAGCTGTATCATTTGCTGCCCGTATGCTCTGTAACATGTGATTATTATCATATGTTTTCTTTTTTCTTGACAATGTCTGAAATAATGATTGTAACCCATCAGAGTAGTGTTTCTAGGGCATGACATCAAATGTACATGTTGCCCTTGGGTATGATGTTTGAGCAACTGGTGGTTTGCGAGCCATTGTATGTTGTTAATAAATCTATGCTCTCCTGCATTTTGAATAACATATTCAGTAGATGATTGGCATAGGCTTTGGCATCCCTTGTCATCAAAGCTCTCTAACTCTTAAACAGAAAAATTCCTCAACATCTGTCAGGAAAGTCATAGTTGTCATTTCTCCTTTCTTGGGAAAGAATGAGAGATTTGATGATTCCTCAGAATTGCTTTAATCTATGTTTTGTTCTGGGATTTTATTTTTATAGCTTATCAGTAGCTACAATGTTCTAGGTACTAAAGAGATCCTTAATAATTGAAGCTATAACAAGAGCCATTGTCTGGGAGCTCAGCCAGATTGACTCAGGTGAGAAATAAGGTATAAATTTTAATACTCAAGGATGATAGAATATCAATGCCATCTCAAGTTCTTCAGGTTTAGCATCCATCAGCTTTTGATGAGGTGCTGTACTCAAATGCCATCCGCTGCCCTCTGTTGTACAGAATTATTTTGCAGGCCCAAGGTGTGTTACAGCAGTCAGATTCTACAATCCTCCTCTAGTCTTGTACTCAATGTTGTCTCAATCAACTTCTACTTCAGGAGTTTTTGAAAGAATGCTTTTAATGTCTGCTCCCATCCCATATCTATTTCAACACTGGTATCGAGTTGCTTGGTGAACATAAGGTATTTACAGATACTTACAGGTATTTACCTGGTGAGATCACAATGGTAGAAATCTTCCCTGAGGCTTTAATTATGCTACTTTTCTGTAAACACATACTTTGTGTTTCTTTCCCTTCCTTTCCATTCTGGGAGGGAAAAGATGCCTACCTTGAAATGGACAGAGGGGGGACTTGGTCTCTGGTGTCTCTTATGTTTATATATTTTATTTTAAACAGCTGGTGAATTCAAAACAACAGCCAAAGCTAGAATGCTTCAACCACTGACATGGCATTCTTGTTCTGTGTCTTCATAGCAGGGACTAAATTTGTAGTTCTTTCTGCCCTTGTCTGAGTTTTTGTTGATTCACTAGAGGTAGATTTCTTCTGCCTGCTCTCCTTCCTGCCCTGAGAGTCTCTCATCCCAGGCCAGAGGGTGAATTCCTGACCTTTCACAGGACAAGTGAAAGGTATTTGCTCCCATACTGCTTGTTCATCCCAAGGAGAAGCCCCATCTGGCTCTTTCCATATTTAAAGAAGATAATTTGAGATGTGAAAAAATGTTTGAGTTGTTGTTTGTTTGGTTTTTTTAACTGAGTATTTATGTATGCATACTTTAATAATCTTATTGCTTTTTCTCTGTGTGAGTAATGTGTATAAAGAGTTAATTCACCTCTTGGTTTTTAAAATGTCTTAAAGAAAACAGTCAGTGATTTAGGTGTTAGATGTTTTTTCAACATGGAGATCCAGATCTATTGTATTGCTGGGTTTTTTTCTTTTCTTCTCTGTATACACCACAGATACCGTATTTTTCCTTGCCTGAGGAGGCCACAGACAACTGGCTTGGCTAAGGACAAAGGAGCTTGAACAATGAATAAAAAGTGATTGAAAGGCTTGTTGCTAAGCTGGAGGGAGAAATGTGTTCTTCAGGAGAGAAGATTAAACTTTATTCCCAAATAGTGTGCTAGGAAGTGCTAGTATACCTAACTTCAGGAGAATGCTGCAGTATGTGTACAGACCTTTTGTTTTAATAATTTTCCTTTGTGTCTATGGATAAGTTTTCCCTTTTTTTCTTTAAAAGAGATTGATGTCTGTCTGCATCAGCTTTACACAACTTTCACAAAAAAAAATCGACTGCAAAAATAAGCCCTGTTATTTTGCAAAGGCAAAACAGGTGGTAGTCACTTTCAGGATAGACAGAATCCTTGATAATGCCTTTGATAGATGATTTGGTTTCCTCAGCAGAATAAATGCTTAGAAACAAAAACATATCCAGTCATGAAAAGATAACAATCCATAGCCAGCTCTCAGAGCATGAAAGGTCCTTGTTCTTTTAAAATGTACTTTTCCTTTTTTATATCAGTCATACTTCTTTAAATTGAATATAACATTCTCTTACTCGTGCATGTACATTTGTGGTCTGATTTATCTGATGTTCCTTCTTACGTTCATAACTTTATCTATTTTTAGTTTAGTAATTTTTAGTTAGCGCTTTCATTTGACTCTGAGATTAAAATCAGTAATATTAGAAGCAAAGCTGTTCTGTTCCTGTGTATTGCACAAATTAGGCACCTTTTTTATTTGGTTTCCTAGGCATAAACATCTAATACTATATTCAGTGAATCAAAAACTCTTATCTGGCCTCAGGGGCTCTTCTACAGAAGTGAATCCTGTGCCACGTCTTCCTGACTATCACAGACACTCTGAGGTTCTTTCTGTTGCATTGTATATTTATAGTTAAGTAGCTGGATCCCATTCAAGTTGGTTTTAAGCAGATTTTATTGACATTAGTGTAGATGGCAGTGGAGCTGCTGGCCAATAGCATTTTTAACACTGCTGTCTAGGAATTAGCTGAATGCAATGAGACTGGGAGAATAAGCTATTCTTTACTCAGAAAGTACGAAAAGCTTAGTATATATCTGTAGTTTGCTGGAATGCATGCAGATATCTGGCTTCCCAAGGAAGAAAAAGTGAGATATGTAATATAGTGGCATCCTTTTAGGGTCTTTGCTGAAGTTATACAATAGTTTTGTTGTGTTAAGATGTCAGCAGTCCCATAATAGGGAGTGAAAATATCTTGATTCCTGCTAAGAGAGATGTGATATCGGGGTAGAATTGCACAGAGGGTCTAATACCTAGTTATGTATATTTTTTTGGAAATTTTCCTTTTCCTAATTCAGGTATCGTTGCTTCTTAAAATACCTAGGAGCAAAATTGAAATCCTGAATGTTCGACAATATTTTGATGTGAATCAAGAGTTGAAAGATTGATTCTGTTTCACATGCCATATGTAGAGATAGACCCACATGCTCCTGCTTTTCTGAGGAAGCTGGGCCTGTTGTTGAGGGAGCTGGGGCTATTTAGTCTGGAGAATAGGAGGCTCAGGGGTGATCTTACTGCATTCTACAGCTAAGTGAGAGGATGTAGCAAGATGGGGGTTGGCCTCTTCTCCCAGGCAACAAGTGAGAGAATGAGAGGACATAGCCTCAAGCTGAACCAGGAGGAGAGTTTCTTCACAGAAGGAGTTAAACATTAGAATGGCCTGCCCAGGGAGATGGTGGAGTCACCATCCCTGGGGGTGTTCATGTGGTCTAGTTGACAAGGTTGTGTTCAGTCAAAGGTTGGACGATTTCAGAGGTCTTTTCCAACCTAATTGATTTTGTGATTCTGTTGATTCTTTTAATATTTAGTGTTAAGGTATCAGAAAAATCAAAGTAACTCATTGTTACAATGTATTTTTTTAACTAGACACCATTCGTTTCATCATTTGTGTTGTTCTGTTAGCAGCACTTACTGTTACCATTTCCTGCATCCTCTCCCCAAAAGGCTTAGAAGTAGAAAGAAATGTCATTTTCTTAGGTGTCTGAAACCCTTTAAAGAAAATAAAGAGCTCTCTTTTTGGAGAGTGCAAGTTGCAAGTATTTCAGTCAAAACTAACTTGATCAAACATAACAGATGACAGAGATTTTAACTGTGCTTTCAAAAGACAGCTTTGTTGATAATGTGAAAGTTAAGCAATTAGTTTGCTTTCCAGACTTCTCAGCTGTTATTCACAAGGAAGGTATTGTGAGAAATTCTACTCTTGCCTTTGACCCTTTCCTTCACACTTACAAATACATGAAAGTGAAAACCAGTGTTCTCTGTTATTTATAAAATTTTCATTTAAAGCTCTCTTAAGAATAACCATTGAAGGATTGCATATAATGGTTTAAAAATATAGTTACTCTCATACTTCTTGTTCAAGAAGAATTAAGAAAACCATCATGGTTACATTTGCTTCAAAAGTTAAAATTATTTGCCTTGAATGTCTCCATTATCAGTCTGGAGAAAAGTAGTTTGAGAAACATTTTATAGATAAACAGTTTTCCCTACTGGGCCTCAGAACCTACAAGCACAGTAACCCATCAACATTCAATTTAAGTTGTCTCTCCTGGTATAATAAAAGCAGGAGAGTTTGCATCATAAACTATTGTGTTCGGGTTATATCCTTTTTTTGTTTTTTATAAACTCTCACAGAAAGGGTAGGTATTTTCCCATCCCCCGTTAATACATTGAATGTGTGAAAATTTTTATGTCCAGGATTTATGTGTTTCATCTGAGAGGTGGCAAGTGGAGAGTACACCTCACTGAAATTATTTCGATAGCATGGTGATGTGGCACTGACTCACTCATGACAGCTGAGTGATGGAACCACTGAGATAATTAATTCACCTGTAGAGGATGTGCTGAAGGACTTTTCTGAGACATTATCTGAACTTGCCATTGAAACTACCTGTTTCTTGCTATTGTTCACTCGCATTTAATGATTATAAGTTTTAGAAAATTTGCTGAAAATAATTCTGTACTAAATTAGGCATTTCATCTCCCAGTGTAGGCTGTGGAGAGAAAGAACAATGTAGTGCACCAGTCAGGATTCCTGGAGGTACCTTTCTCAATTTACAAGAGAAGAGCCACAAGACTCCTTGTTGTCTGTGCTAAAGTGGAGTGCTTTTGAGCAGCTGGACTAAATCCACACTTAACAAAACCCATCTCCCTCCTTGGATACCTAAGTTAGTAGCCTAGCTTTTCTGGTCTCCTTTGTAATCAGTTCACAGAAGAAGATGAGCCTACTTCTTCATCTCCTACCTCACATCAATTTCAGTAGGAATTGGGTTGCCACTGTGAATTTGGGTATTAAAAGGTATTAATTATCTTTAAGTATTTTGATTGCTAACATTTATGTTCTATCTCCTTCTGCAATTAAAGGTTCAGATGATTGAGTTAAGAATCGTCTTCTCTCTGTTGGATTTGTGGGATGCCCTATAATCCTGACTTCCTTATTTAACATAGGTTCTGGAATTAAAGTTGGTATGAGCTTTATCTTTTTGTGAGCATGGCTTTTATTTTCAGCTTCGTGCCTATATACCTGCTTGCCTTGTATGTATGTGTGGTACTGGAAGGATAAAATACATTCCAAGGCTTGTGAGCCAGCTAAGTATTGGAGATATCTTTTAACAAGTGTAGCTACTTTTGTCTTGTTTGACTTACTCCACTTTATTTTCATTGATTTGTATCAGAACCATTTATGTTGAGGAATAATATTCTGTTCAGACAGGATGGGATAGCTTTTTTTGGTAGTTTCTTAGTTAAGTATCAGTTTTGATCATGGTTATTCCTAAAGCTCTTTTTAAATTTCTCTTTATTTATTTTTAGCATCTATATGCACTTTAAGGTGTTCCCATTCCCTTCTTGCTTCATACTCCTGACTCTGTTACAGAATGTGCTGTGTCCTCTGCTGTTTATAGTAGCCCAACCACTTCTGTGACTTCTTTATGAACTACAGTAGGAAACTAATGCTGGATAATTTTTCCTTCTCTTACTGTATTTAAATTGGATACTTACCCTAATCTGCTTTGTGGAGCAGCTGCACAAACAATTGTGTGTCTGTCTGGTTCTTCAGCCAAAGACTTGTGAAACCATAGCCTAAGTCACTGTGCTTTTGAGCGACTTCCAGTGCTTATAATTAAAAGGCATCTATGATTACAGGTCTGTCATAACTTCTGGTTTTTTAGTCTTTCTTACTAGAGTAGATACTTACATTCATCCAAAGATGTACTTATTAACCCTATTTGTTTTACGGTAAATGGGCTACTTTATGTTCAGGGAAGGGAAGTAGTAGGGCAGTCTTGTCACTTTAAATGCTTTTTATAACTAATTGTAAAATGTATTTAATTAAAAGGCTGACATAGTTTGTCAATATATAATCCCTACTGAATATTTATAATCATGTAAATGCATCAGAACCATATTGTACTTCATAAGGATTTGTTTGCAAACTTCTTGCATGAGTTCTGTACAGTGCAGACTGAAAATGCAGTAATATTTAATTAATATACAAACTTTCCTCATGAAAATTGATAGCAACAATTCTGGTATAAAATGTGAGAGATCCAAAACTTAGATGAATAAATTACTGTAGAATTTCTGCCTTGAACTCTGAAATTCATCAGAACTTAATCTGTGAAGAAATGCCAGGGTGCTTCGAAGTTACAGTGATGGAAGATATGACTAATATGTAATTTCAAATATTTCTTCTATCACTCAAAATTGCATCCATCTGATTAAAACACAGTTTTGAGGTTTAGCATCTCTCTCAGCTTAAAAACTAATAGAGATGTGCTTTATCCAATATAAATAATAATATTTAAAGTGATAAATAATAATTCAGAAGACAGTTATGAATTAAAGGAAGAAGGGATATATTTCCTTACTCTTGTATCTGACCAGCAAAATATCAGAAGTGGGAATTATTCTATAAATTATTATATATTTAGAAATTATCTGAAATATCAGCAATTCTTTCTGTTTTACATATTTTTTTCAAGTCTTTCTCTCTGACTCTGGCTCCACATATACTCCAGACATTTACTGGGAACTTTTGGAAAGAATAAGCTTTTGAATAGATCTATGTTAAGTATTTTTACTTTTTGCATTAGGATATAAAAAGGTTCTTGCGTTTTCATTTTATCGGCAAATAAACATACAGGTGTTGTCCTTAGTTAAGTGTGCCTATCTCTGAGCAGATTTGTAAAAATCCTTAGTAATGCAGCACTCTGACTTTTCTTGCTTTTAGTGTAATTGTTTTCTTAAGATTGTGTTTCTTATAAATGAGGAGCATGAAAGATAAATGAGGAGTGTGAAATATGTCTCTTTTTTTCACTTTTTTTTTTGGTTGTTTTCTTCTCCTGGGGAGGAAGTACTGCACAAAATGTGGCATAGGCAAGCCTTTTTCTAGAAAGATTTTAAAATGAAGGAAAAAGAGAGGCATATGTGAGAGGCTGCTGTCATAAACAGTCTTTTTGATCCAGCTGTGGTAGGTCCTTCTAGATATTTGCTGTCTTAACCAGGAAAAGTTTCTTCTGCTTGCAAATGCCAGCTCTTAGCTCTTTGCAAACAAACTGTAGCAATGGAATAAAATGGGAAATTAGCAAGCTTTTGAACAAAAAGAAGCATAATTTGTCTAGTAAGCATAAGGGTAGGCTTATGCTGACAATTCTCAGTAAGGGAGAGGTGCAGCTCAGATACGTGTTCACATGTGGTCACAGAGATGGGACATCACACCACAGCCGTACCTTCAGCATTTAGGTGCTCTCACTCAGGGTGACAATAGTGTGATTTGAAGCCGATACTCATCTTCCCTAACTTTAGTTTGAGCTGTATCTGTACTGATAAATAGCACATAACCTGGGAAGAAGATTGAAACTAGTATTTATCTGTGTTGCTCAAGCCATTAAAGTTTTCTCAGATAATGTTTGACTTGTGCCATATTGTGCTCTCTGAAATGTTCATCACAGAAACTCATTCCTAAAGGCCATTTGGATGAAACTGCAGGAACTTCATCTGTCTTTACTATGTATGGACCTCATCTGTCTTTACCGTATGTGGACCTCTGACATTATTGTCACAACACAGGAAGTTCTGTTATATGCTAGGAAAAGGTGCTGCAACTGCCTGTGACACGCCTTTAGTAATTTTTGAACTGAAATACAAAAAGGAAATTAAAATTAGGTGCTGATGGCATGAAGTTCACCAGCTAGTTGGTGGGCAGAGTCTGAGCTTCAAAGGTGGTTCAGACCACCCAACACTGACCTGATCTTCCTCTCTTCCTGCACTGGTACCTCTCTTCCTCGACCGGTGCAGAGGCATCTGAAGTGGTTAGAGTCTTCATTTAGGTGACCAACCCCAATTAATGTGATATCAGCTCTAAATTTTTTATTTCTGAACTCACTAGCTGCCAGAACAGCTGCCAGAGCATATAAAAAGTGGAAGATGAGTGACACTGGCACATTTTTCATATCTGTACTATCACTCTATCACATATAAGATCTCTCTGGCTGGCTGTCTTCAGAGGTCTATTTGAGGGTTAACTGAAGAGGAAAAAGTATCTTGCTATGACTGTCATTTTCTCAGAATTGCTTATACACTATGGCAATGAGTATGAATAGATAGAAAGCATGACCTTTTTTTTATCCTTATTGCATTTTGTGGCTGACATATTTTAAAGTATTCCCCTAAACAAATGCATTCTGTTGTTTATTTCAGTTAAAGTTGTTTTTTCCCCTAGTCAGTTAGCTATGACACTATTCCTTGTGTCAGCTTAGATATCTTGCTCCACTACAGTAATAATGCCTAACTGTGATGTGTAGCTTTGTACTTTCTGATAACCAGCTGTAAGTTTGGGAGTCACCATCACTCTCACCAGATGCATGTAAGAAAAGTGTATTATTGTTCCACAAACCTGTTAATATAATTCCTTACTCGTAGTTTTTGACAGCTGAAGCCCTGTCTGAACTATGACAAAATCTCTTGCTAACATCTATCAGTAGATCATTTAGTCAATCATTATGTTTCTACATCTATACTGAGTTTAATAAGTAAAATAGCTGAAACTATTTTACAGAGAGATAAATTGTGGTTTGAAGCTGTCAGGAGGCAAAGATGAACCCTTTGGTTTTTTTGGTAATTTGATTCAGTAAGTAATCACACTGAATGCGAACAACTTTTCTGTTAAAGAGCCCTTTAATATCCAGCATTGTCTCCATATAAATGTAGTTATATCATTCTCGATAATAGTTTCAGTAAGCTAAGCAAGCCTCTAAGTGCCTTACTGTAAAACATTTTACCTAATTGTCAAATAGTTTTACTGATCTAAATTATGTATGATTTTATGATGCAAATCATGGTGCTGAATATAGAAGTGGAATTTTCTCTGTACTTCTTCTGAATTCTTAATAATATATATTTTTATTGGGCTTTTTCCTCAACCTGCCTGTGATATTTGTTACCACATCTTTTATTGCAGCTTTTCCTTCCATGATTAGCTGAGTGTGGTGAGGGGTGACTGCACTTCTTCCTCCACGGTATCATCTATGATATTTTTGTCCTAAGGACTTAAAACTTTCACCTGCTGCTCAGTGGAGCTTTTGGAGAACTTGTAAGAAGCAACATCTGTAGTGTTCAGATAATGTTACATTATTCTGATCCTGAAAATATGCAAAACAGTGCTGACACTAATAAAAAGTCAGAGGTGGAAACTTGAAAACCCAACCCAGCTAAGTTATGTGTAAAAAACATTATCATCCTAAGTCAAATAAGTTCTTTTTTTCTATAACCAAGAAGCACTAAGCCCCCAGAAAACACAGAAATTCTGGGGGTTTATGGAAGACTGGTTGTCAACCCTGTACTTTCAGAATGGATGCAAGATGGAATGACAGTGTTCTTTCACTGCTGTTTGGGGCAGTATTTCCCACTATCCCTTCCTGACATGAGAAATGAAGTGCTCCTGCAATCCAGCCATGTCCTTCCAAAGCCAAGAGAATTACAAGAATTTCCTGTGGTTTTTTTTTTTCCCTAGCATTTCCAACATCTTGGAAGAGGAACTAGCAGAAAAATGGGGCCCTCACTCTTTTACTTTCTAGTGTGTGTGAGGAAAGAGAAAGGCCTCGCTGTCTGACATCAGATGAAGAGAGGAAGGCAGAGAATCTTCAGGACTTCTTACGTTAAAAGTATGTAAGAACAAATTCTGGCACCTCTGATGTATAAAAGAAATTTTGGTGTCCATATTGCTGAAATTTTCAGCAGAGGTGTTAGGTGAGAGGTAAAGAAAGTACTGGGTTTAGGCTTTTCATGGGGGCAATGAAGGAGTATATAGACCAGGGATCTTATGAGAAATCAAGTCTGAAGTCAAGAATTTCAAAATAAGGGCAGATATGGAGTGCAAGGAAGGGTTGCCCTGCTGAGAGGCTACACAGGCAGTTGAACAACTTTTAGATAGAAGCCCAGCTCATATTGTATGTATATGGGTTCAAGTTGGCAGGCAGAGCAACCTTAGATCACTGCAGAGTCCTGTGTGGGTGTATCTTTCCACTCAGATTTATTCCTCCCAATTCTAGTCATGTAACTTACAAGGTGAAACGGAGCAGCTTTACTTGTTCAGTCCATGGAGAGAAGCAGAATGGACTATTACTGCTATGGGAAGTGACTGATTCCTGTTCTGAGGTTGAGATAATTAAAAAAAGATGTTAGAAACTACTGGATATGACATGAGAAACATATGTTTGTTACAAATGGGAGTGTGTAAAGCTGACAGAAATTGCCAATGGGAAATGGCTGGATTTCTTGTGTAGTTCAGCGGGACTTATCTGAGAAATGGCTGAATGTCACAGGTAGTTCGAGGGATCATTAGAGAAGCAGAGTCTTGCCAGGCTGGCAGTACATAGGTAACTGTACCAGTTGCAGCTACCTAGGTAATTGTATCAGATGTTCCAAATTTGAGTATGAATGTAGGAAAACAGGCATCAAAGGGGAAAACGCTAGAGAGGGGCTGTATAAGTGAGAGGAGACTAAGATGGAGAAAGGAAGACCCAAAGTGTTGAAAAGCAGAGCAAAGGAATGACAGGGGATAAGAAGCTATTCAGTCCATGTCATGGATGGTGGCCAAGGGCACCGGTCAGAACACCATGTGATAGTTTGTGGCAGACAGAGCAGGACTAAACCCCTTCTCTTGACCACCCTCCAAATCAAACAGTAGTCAATCTTAATTTCTCACAGATCTTTCTTAATGTTTGCAGCCTTTTTATTGATAATTATCTTCTGCAAATTTAGCACACTGAATTGTGGTATATTTGATGACTGAAAGTTGCCTGCATCTATGAACAATTCTGCATCTATTGATCTTGCATGGTAATGCCTAAACCACTCTCCTTTAGATCCCTATTGCAAGTTTTTCCTCCAAAGAATATATTCCGTCTGCTTCTGATATATTCATCTAATTTCCATTCATTTACACTTTGTTTCATTGAAATAAGTGTGGCCTTCACCCTTAACTATTGCTTATCTTCCTTTTAACAGTGTGAATGAAAGGCATTTATTCATACATGATAGTAAATTAAGATGCCATTCTTTTGTAGAAGAGTTTTAATATCTTCTATTTATTAATTTACAAAGCTATTCTAATTCCTTTGGGAAAATATGATCTTTTATTTTCATTACAATATTGATAGATCCCTTTATCTTCTGGCAGCTTATATCTCCAAGGAGATTATTGGATATCAAAGTAATATTTGCCTTTTAAACATTCTCATGGTCATTTACTTCCGGAGTTTTTGATATTTGGCATTTCTTTGTCAGACGCAGGATAATTTAGAAACAATTTGGATCATAAGCTAATTGATATCTCTGGTAACATACCTGGGTTTTTTAATGCATGTATGTGGGTTTTTAAAATTTATTTTAATTTGTTAGGTAATTTATAGTAACATAATTGTTTGTAAATTGTGTTTGTACTTTTTTTTGCTTTACATGTCTGGAGAGAATTGTTTAGGTATTTGAAGCTATAGACTATTTATCTTTCCAAAAGGTTAATGAACACTGTTTGACAACTAAGAAATGTTTCTCTGACATTTTTGTTGGGTTTTTTTTGTTTTTTTTTCCTTCTGAAATATTGCATATGTTTAAAGTGACTGTAGTCTGGCTGTTCATGGAGTTAAGAGAATGTTCAGTGAATAGCTAATGATTTTTAAAGCTAATCAGGAGGGAAGAATAATCTAACGTTACATGGGATATATATGTACAGGATCTATGTGCAAGAAGGTCTTTCTTAGACTTGGGTGCACATATATCCTTCGTGTATGTATTTTGTTGGCTTCAATTGCACTGTGTTGGCAGTTGATAAAAAAACTATCGTAAATCATACACACAAATCCCAACACTTTACCTTTTAAGACAGACCCATAAGTGTTTCAGTGGATTTCTATTTTTGATTCTGTTCAACCCATAATGATTAAATCAAGTACGTTTTAGCTCAAAATTTCATTGCTTAGGAATCACGTCAGTTGTTTTCACAGAGGTCTAATGAGGCCATTTGCAAATTCTTTGTTGTATTTTTTAAAAAATGTTTTTCCCTGAGATGAAAGTCAAATTTACACAGTCAAAGAAGGCTGTGAAAGTGACAAAAGATGAGTGGATAGTGGTGATTGATACTTAGGTTGTTAGCTCAAAATTTATCCAAGTTTGCCCTATATTTTTTGGAA
>VWZD01012672.1:148103-160786 GCA_013396695.1 Sakesphorus luctuosus
TGCCACCAGGGCAATTTCTATTACATAGAGAATCAAATACCATACACTGAGCTTGGAAAGTTTTCTGTGTATTTAGGGGCTTTCACAGCCTTTTCAATTCAGCTTAGAGTTTGAAGATATTTTTCATCTGAAAAAAGGATTTATTGGATCTATTAGTAGATACAATAATGAACATATAATTAGATGAGTAATGTCAGGGGAGAGTCAATATGGATTTGTAAAAACAGGTAATTCTTCACATTTATTGAAGTTTTTGGAAACAATCAGCAGCTAAATGGATAAAGGAGATGCAGTGGATATAATCTGCATTCCATTTTTTGCTCNTAAGTAAATTAATAATAGAATTATGGTAACGACATTGTACTTTTAATCTTATCTGTTTAAGGAAAGGAAAATAAATCCCCCAAACTATGACAATTTTGTGGAGTTCTTTCTTAGAGTGAACCACTAATAGATTGTTTTTATTTAGTAATTTTGATTGCAAATTTGTCATAAGATATAAAAGAAAATGCTGACATTATATAGTTCATATATAGAATTCTCATATATAATTCTATGTAAATAAAAAAAAATCTTCAGAGGTTGTAATTATTATATTCAATATAATAACTCTTCTTTTATTTACCAGCACCATTATTTTACCTCTAAAACCTAGATATTTTTCTTTCTTTCTGTTTTGAATGACAAGCATGAAAAATCTTGTAAATGCTAGCAAAGTCTAGACTATTCTAGTAACAAGGTATTTTGCACTGGCATGTTGCCAGTATTTGTTGAAAAGAATGCTTTAGAAACTTTAGTAAAGTATAATCGCAGTCTAGAGTATTTGTTAATATTTAGTTTGAGTGGGTACTGGTAAATACATTTTGTATTTTCATATTGTAAAAAAACTTGCTTAAATTTGTTTGTGGAATCAGATCATAGACTATGCACAACCTCTACTTGAAAATCAGGTTTTATAATGCCTAATATCTTTGCTCTAGTCCTTTAATAAGAATCTTAAATTCAGATTGCCTTAGGGATTTGAGAAGGTTATTTTGAAAGTGCATGTAATGATTAGGGACTGATTAATACTTTTTGCTGTGTGGGCATAAAATACAAAAAAAATATGAAAGAGATTATCTGATCCCTTGCCCTTTCAAAGTATTGTTAATTAAGTGGCAAGGAGATACCTCAGTTTAATAAGATGCAGTTTAGACTTCTCTATTGGTAGTAAAAACCCTTGTCATTTTTTTCCCCCTAATAAAAAGTGTCACTATTCTTTTTAAAGAAAAATAATCAAGAAATCATGAGGGGAGGAAGACCTGATACTCTACTTTATGAGGGTAGTGTCCAAACTTCAGATAGCAGTTATCCTATGTATTTCTACTTTATGTTCCATGGAGCTCTCTTTCTGAAGCTCCATCCAAAAAGGTTAAGAGACTGTTTATTCCCCCGCTCTTGCTTTCTCTTTACCTCTCCAAATATTAGGGGTAAAAAATTAATATTTATTTTGTCATCATCTTCACTGGGGGGAAAAAAAAGTAACTACCATCAAATAAAATGTGGTTTTTAATAGACTTGTGGAAAAATAAAAATTAGTGGCCTCATAAACTGGAACTATGTTTTCCTTGTAATATGATTATTAGCTTACACATTAAATTACAACAATTTTAAATCTAAATACTATAAACTGATTTCCCACTGATATTTAACAAGGATAATGTGTTTTCATGATCATGTAGAATTTGTCTGGATCCATATCCTTGCCTGAAATAATTTTAAAATTGATAGTCTGATACAAATCTTGTATATTTTTCTTGCAAAACAGAAAATAATCAACAAAGAACACCATTATTTTGTTACTGGGAAAGGATAATTTATTCTGAGGTGACAATAGAGCTTTATGTGAAGGGTCACATGCCAGATGTTGAACTTGCACATCTTGGTGATCTGGGCAATATCCTTTAAAGCTCATGAAATTCTTCCCCTGAAAAAGCCACAGAGTCTAGTTATTCTGTTCAGTCTATACATCAGCAGCAAGGGGAGCATTTCAACAAAGGTCTTTTTTTTTCCTCTGTAAAAAAGCACTTTACAGAGCATTAAGCAGAGTCAAGGGGCTCTCCACCAAATTCTTTATATCAGTATCTTCAGATGGAAAAACATTTAAGCAGCAAATGTTTAGAGAAGGAAAGAAAGACACAAATGTTGCATTCTTTGTAGTAAATTAGATTGTCCACAGCCCTTTCAGTTGTGATAGAAAAAGACTGGAGGCAACCATGCTGTTCTGAAATGAAATGGAATCAAGATGCCATTTATGTTACTCTGAGTGGAAAAGTTCCTATTTTCCTGTAAGTATCACACTTGTGAGAACTACACTGAGAAATGAATATAACTTTATTTCAGTTCAAATGTTATCATGTTTGTTATTTTCCAATTGGGAAACTGTAATGTAAGTTAAAATAGAACTATTTTTATTTAAAACAGAAGGTAATAAGGCAAAATATTTATGATTTTAAAATGTATATAAGTTTGTGTGTTGGCTTAAAGGTAAACTGGGAAGAAAAATGGACCCAACTCAAGAGAGATTACAAGTCAGAGTTCCAATTTACTAAAAAGATAACAATAAATACAATCATACAGAGGAAAAACTGGTTTTAACCCTCAACAACCAGAACTATAACCCAGCACCCTGGGGCATGAACAGAATGGTGTTCATTGGCCCCTGTGCTGACTGCCATATTGTCTTCCTGAATACAAAGTAAAAGGAAAGGAAAACCTGTTCATGAGGATGATGCTCACAGTCTGGTTGAGAGTAGCAGTCGCAGTCCTTTGAGGTTCTGGTCCTCCTCTGGACCTTATGAGTGCTACCAAGAGTCCCAAAACTCGAAGATGGGAATGTGTTTGGGTCACCATTGGTGGGGGTGAGTGGGGGTAGTTAAACGATGATCAGAAGAGGATCAGGCACAACAGGCACCAAAAGGCTTGAAACTTAGAGCTTCTTTTTTAGTTACAGCTTTGCCTTTTATCTCCTTCTTTATGGAACATGTCATCACACAATTGGCTAGTCATTTCAGCTAAGCATACATGGAAACATTCTACTGGCTACAAAATATCCCACATTCTGCAGGTGGCTCTCTGCTCCTTAAAGCTGCACTCCAAACTGCTTTCTTTCAAAGATACTCTCTGAACTCAATCTCTTCATCAATTACCTCAGACATTAGGAAATCCACAAACACACTGTCACCCCCTACAGGAATGCTCAGTACCTCTCTCAGAGCAGGGAGCTTCACAATGGGTGATTTGCCTCTGTGAATCATGGAATATTTTTGGAATCTTTGATGGTCTAGGTCATTGCAGCTGCCTATTGTGCCAGTTCCTAATGACCCATTAGCAGACATGACCCCTCAGGCTGGGTGTGAAGGTGCTAATGCCTCCCCGGAGGGGAGTTATCACACATTGGTGTGAAAAATGAAGAAACACTCCCCTTTCTCTCAGGGTTCTCTTAACACCCAGCTTGTAGCCTGAGGTGTCAGGTGTGTCTTGGGCACCTGCTGCAAATGATCCATTATTAGCAGTTCATGAGAAATAATGTAGAGGGTGTAGAATACAGTTTTGGTTACACCCACAGAGTTATAAACTGATCCTGGACACTGTAACTAGGACATTTTGGAAGAATAAATTTTAGAAATTTAGAACTAGATTTCTCTTCTTTAATATTGCTATATTCAGTAATGAATCATTTCATGAATTCACATGGAAGTCAATCACATATATACTTACCAAAATTTACACTTCATATATTTTGCTAAAGCAGAATGTAGTAGTGATCGATCATGCTATTTTTTTTTTTTTGATCTGCAAGCATTGTGTGGAGTATTTAGTAAGTATATCCTACATTAATGTATTTTTTAACATAAGTACTTTAAAGTACACTTCAGAAAAGTCAGAGGATTGTTGTGGTGAATGATACTTTCTCTTGCATTTATGTGCTGATTTGCACTGTTGTCGGTGCTCATAACTGTTAAACCAAATGTCACTGTGAACTAACAAGGTTCTGTCCTCTGCCAAAATCTGTCAAAGCATGACTTCTCTTTTTATTACATCCCAGTTCAGTAGATGCTTATTAATGAAAAAAAAGCTAAGAGTGGCACATTAAGAATATATTTTGATTGCTAATCTCATGCTTTGATATATCTATCCTTATTTCCTTATCTGTTTTTCACTAAGGGAATTCTGTTTCATCTTACTGTGTATGTTCTATATGTGTATGTCCTGTGAATAACTAATTTTCTTGGGTAATGTAGAGATGGTACAGTCTTAGTGGTCATGAATGACCTGTTTCCTTTTTGATATATTTTTGTTATTTTATTTAAAGCTAACTCTATGTTTAAGTGGCATATTTCTCTGAAATGAGAATTAGAAAATATCATGCTTTGTCTTCAAAATAAAAGACGACAAGTCACCACCAATTTTAGTTGTTTATACATTTAAAATGCTCCTTTTCCTTGAAAATTGAATCTGAGAATTTG
This sequence comes from Sakesphorus luctuosus, assembly GCA_013396695.1. Classification (NCBI taxonomy): domain Eukaryota; kingdom Metazoa; phylum Chordata; class Aves; order Passeriformes; family Thamnophilidae; genus Sakesphorus; species Sakesphorus luctuosus. The sequence goes on from VWZD01012672.1 coordinate 152,612, forward strand.
AAGATCTGAACTTCTGTCTTCAGCTCAGGGAGTTAATGCCACACTTCTTCTTCCGTGAAAAAGATGGAGGTTTTGTACACTGCTACAGCCACTCCTAGTGACACTTTAAGGCTTCATCAGTTTGATTCAGAATTTCAGAATCTGGTTTTTGGTTATGGAGAGTAAGTGCCTAGTACTTACAGCAAGTAAGTGGAAATACTTAGTACAAAATTTGATGAAGTCAGAGAAGCTTCACAGAAAATGGAAGTTCCAAAATATTTTTGTGTTCTGGATTTTCCAGCACTTACTGAAGGTAAATTATGTTTTGCAGTTTGTACAGCAGCAGAACTCATTTAACTGGCATTATTAAAAGATTAAATCATTGTACAGTTCAGAGGTTTACACCTAACCTGATTTGTGTGCGGTCTTAGTCACTTACAGCTGTTCTGTGAATCACTTTTCCAAATTCAAGGACCTAACTTTCAGCTATTGTCTGTTCTAAAGCATTTTCTCTTGATTAATCAGCACTTTAATGTTTATTAATGGCTTTTCACTTGTCGATCTTGACCGACAAGTGGAAGTGTCCAGTCCCAGCTAAGAACTTTAAGTCTATGAAAATGAAAGCTATGTTTTTATTTATTAATCAATAACAGAGTATCAAGGGAAATACCTGTGTTCTGGAGTTGACCATCCCTGTGGTTGACAATTAGCAGAACACTCTCCTGATTGCTTGTTAGTCATTGAGCACAGTATCAAAAACTTCCTGTGTATAGTTCTGTGCTTATTAGGGGTGAAGAACACCTACTGTTGGAAGTCACTGTTCTGGTTCAGAGTGGATGTGGGTCATTCTACACAAATTGTCTTCTGTGACAAAGTGCACAGCCATGTGTAATTCATTAGTAGAGATGAAGCCTAAGTGTTACTGATATCTGTAGACCTCAAATTCTTGACATTACTCTTATGCCACTTTGATCAATCTATTCAAAGTCTGCTTTTAATAAAACACTATTGCACTAGCAATAATAATTAAAATTCTTAGAAAGTTTAGGTACTAACATTAGCATTTAGGGATTGTTGGTTTGGTTTGTGGTTTTTTTTGAACCACAATAGGTTGAAGCTATGTTTTAATATTGTGCTGAACTGAGATTTCCTCTTGCCTGTGATATCTAAAGCAAAGCACTTTTATGTGGGATTTTTTATCAGGAGCTGCATCTGATTAAGGACTGTGTTAATGTGAATTGCAGATTAGGTCTTTTCTTTTTTGCCTTTGCTTTCTTGACTTGTCATGGTAGAAATTGAGTACAATGGTGAAATGGTCTAGTTTTAATCTTCCCAATAAGAATCAAATGATAAAGCTGCTACCAAGCAACGTGTTGGTCAACTGAATGAGTCTCGTAGACTTTGCTAAAGAATATGCTGAGCAAATGTGAAGGGTTCCCAAAGCCAGTTAGTAGCAAACTGCTTTCAGAGCAGTTCATTATTGTTTGAAGGAGTCACTGCAGAAGTATAACAGTCATATGCTTTGTATTTCATAAAGGCTTTCAAAACAATACTCAATCCAAAGGTGAGACTGATATTATTGAAGAAAGATTTAGGAAATAACATGTGATAAACCATAGGTCAGAGTTTCAGTAACTTCAGTGGAATCCTAACATAAAAGTTATTGAGTCTTAAACTTACTCCTAATGAAAAAGTAATTCAGTAGCAATGGCACTATGTTGTATCTACTTCAGAAGCTAAGAACCAGTTATGGTTGGGAAAAGTAAGGGAACAATTGGCTTGGTTTTTCTGGTAAGTTCTTGGAAGCCTGGTAATTTCTATTTATTCAGTTAATATATATTTAAATATTAAATTATTTATAATGATCTCCCGACTCCGGCTCCTAGGTCGCGAGTTCGAGTCTCAGTGTACGGACCGCCCCCGGCAGTTAAATGCCTCCCTGCCATCCGATCCTGTCAGATCTCGGATGCTCAGCAGGGTCAGCCCCGGTTAGTACCGGGTGCTGTAGATAGTCCTAAGGACTTCACTGTCACTGTCCAAGCTTGCTCGGCCGTGGCAAATGAACCTTAGGACTTAAACGGTGGGGCCAGTTCTGTGCACGCTGTGCCTCACCTAAAAAAATCCACTGCGCAGGCTCAGAGGGCACACGTGGGGTGAGCCCTTCCCAAATCTTCGTTCGTGAAGATTGGCCATTATATTATGATTATTATATAATGATCTAATTATTTGTCAGTAATGAAATGATGACAGGTTGAGGCTCTTAGGAGGCTAGATCTGTCCAAGAGTAAGTTACTCCACAGTCTTTGCCAAAGGGCTAGAAAAATAAAAAACTTGCATTGCACTGAGGGTGTGGAAGAAAGAAACAGAGATGTACTTTGGTTTTCCATCACAGCAGTGTGTCTAAAAAGAAAGCGAGTAATGGATCTCCTAAACTTCGGCACATACAGGATTTGTAATTGTTGCTTTTGCACATAATTTGTTCTTCCCTGAAGTTAGCTGAAGCACTGGACATGACCCAAGCAGGATGAAGTTACACATTTTATTCATAAAGGATGTGATCTCTGAATGAGAATAAAGAAAAACATGGAACTTAAAGTATTTTTGCTCACGTGAAGGGATATTAATAGATTCTCCAGGTGTGTAATAGCAAGAACATATACTTTAGACATTCTAAAAATTAATTACTTACTTTTATGGCCTATAAGACTTTGATATTGTGGCTTTTCTGTTTATTAGCTTCTTTATAACCTTCTTGTTGATATATAAATATTGCATAATGTTATCATCTCAACATTTTGTCAGAATTTACTTGTTTTAATAGTTTGATATAATTCACAATTAACACTGAAAATAATATTCAGAAAATACAGTCTAACCAACTAGAATAAAAGTAACCAAATAGGATGGAGTTCATAAAACAATATTTATACTCAGAAATTGATCCTAATAATCTCAGTTCATAAAAAGGGACCACATAAGGAGATTTTCACAATGATTATTTTAATGAGATATGTTCACACTGTTAAAAAATTCAACTCTGCTGATAAAACAAGTAAAAATTTACAAATTATAAAATTGCTTTTAACTTAGGATAAGATTTGAAGGAAAAAAGTGTGAATAAAATGAGTTTGATCACATACTGTGACCTCAGTCCTTGACTGCCTGTCAATACTACATGCAGAAAGAGTGATGACTTAGAATGTCTTGCTAGGGTTTTTTTGTACTTGAGATATTGGGACAATGTGTTACTTTCATCTGCACAGAGTAGTTTCTACTTGATTGATCTCTTGTTTTATTTCTGTACGCCTCTGACAAGAGTTGAAGCAGAGATTTCTGTCATTGTTAAATACTGCAGAGAAAACATGGAACTTGTCAGGAGAGAATGTCACCTGAATTATATCTGTTTCACTTCTTAACTTTGAACTCCCAATTTGTTTGAAAGCTTTGTGATTAGTACCAAAATGAACTCCGCCTATATAGGATATATGTAATTCCTTATATTGTAAGTTAAATTTCTGGAATTGAATTATAATTATGTGTTTGCTACAGAGATGAGAACTACCAAGTTTCACTCATCCAGCATATATGGAAAGATACTCAAATACAGAAGATAGCAGATACTGCATAAGATTGGGTAGTTTGCTAGAAATGTTCAGGCCAGGCTGGATGGAGCCTTGAGCAACCTGATCTGGTGAATGGCATTCCTGCAGGGAATCCTGGTAGGGGATGTTGAACTACATGACCTTTAAGGTTCTTCCAACCCTAAGCATTCTATAATTCTATGTCTACATTTAAAAAACAACAACAACAACAACAATGGAGTGTACACTAACTAGTATTGATTTTTGCACTTCACAGGTAGCTTTATGTACTTGGTAATGTAGGTAGGAGTCTCGTGAGAATTTAAATTGACAGGGCAATTTCCAGAAGGTTTTAATCAGCCCTTAAATGATCTTCTGAGTCATAGTCATTAATAAAACTACTAGAAATATACGAAATGTTAATTTGCAATACATAAAAACAAATTTCAAGAGCTGGTAATTTCAGGAGAGAAATTTGCAAGTTCTTTTTTCTGATGCCAGTGATTTTTTGTCTTTTCTAATGACACTGAAGTTTTTTATAAGATCTTTACAATCTGCATACATACCAGATAAAACCTTTGCCTGAACTCTTGATGTGAATTTTTATGAGGCTCATAGCTTTTAATATTCTGTGTAATATTCCTTGTATCATGTCACAGTTTTCTTAGCTGACTGTAGTAGTATGCAGTAGATCATGGCGGCCAAAAAAGAAAGAGGGCACAGTTTGCAGGTATCACACACAAGATAGTTTATTAAATCACTCCATGAAAAAAAGAAAAAGGAAAAAGTAGGTAAAGGTAAAAGCTAACTCTAACTTCAAATTACACATTATATATTGAAAAATCCCACCCATAGCCAAGTTCTACAGGTTGTATCACAGTGTCTATAAACTTTATTACAGATTTTAATTGGATGACACTTTCTGCATAGATGTTCTCTTTGCCGTGAGAAACTTATCTCTTCAACATTCTTTTCTCATGCTTGCTTCTCCCAAAACGTTCTTATCTCATTTTGGTTTTGCTAGCTTGCTGGTTTTTCTCACAGTCAAAATTAAGTGCCAACTAGTAGGCCTCAGAATCAGTTTGCAGCTCCAAAATTTTTCCTAACTCAAAAAGCCCTCTTCATCCTCACAGCTGTCTGTAGCCAAAGATTACAGGCACTTACGGCTGATGTACTGTACGCAAAAGTTGACACACATGAGAAAATGCTAAAAACTAACCTAACTGGAAAAATAGTTCCTAAATTTAGAATCACAGAATAATTGAGATTGGAAAGGTCCTTTAAGATCATCCATTAAGTTCAGCCATTGACTCTTCCTAGTCCACCAGTAAACCACGCCCATGTGCCATCTACATGTCTTCTAAATACCTTCAAGGATGGGGAGTCACTCAAAAACTTCCCTGGGCAGCCTGTTCCATTGCTTGGCAACATTTTCGGAGAATAAGTATTTCCTCATATCTAATTTTAACCTTCCCTGGCATGACTTGAGGCCAGTGCCTCTTATCCTGTCACTTGTTACCTGGGACATGGGATCAGTCACCCTCTCAGTACAGCCTCCTTTCAAGTAGTTGTAAAGAGCAATACGATCTGCCCTCTAAGCCTCTTTTTCTCCAGGCTGAACACTCCCAGGTCCCTCAGCCAGTCTTCTTTAAACTGGTGCTTCAGACCCTTCACCAGCTCAGTCGCCCTTTCCTGGACACACTCCAGCACCTCAATGTCTTTTGTGTAGTGAAGGACCCAGAACTAAATACAGTATTCAAGGTGCAGGCTTGAATCTGAAATTTTTCATTCTTTTTCTTATTTCTGATGGTACACTCTTGATGATTGGTGAAGGACATTGTTTTTAATTTCTAGATTTTTATGATACGAGGTCAAAGGATCCACAGTGTTCAATAGTTCATGGTCCATTTTCTAGCTAAAGGTTGACATTTTGAAGGTGAGGTCATCTTAATGTAAATTCTTGAAACAATTACAGTGTAACTTAGTTTGCTTGCTCTTGAGCATCTTCCCTCAAGCAGATTTGCTTTCCAGAACTCAGACAGTACTCTTTGGACTCAGTTTGGATTAGAGTTGAAAGTGTAAAAAATCATTAAAGCAATACAAAACTCAAAGTTCAGGCAGTTGCTACCTAATTGTATCATCTTAATAGATACTGTGCAGCAACACCTATAGTTAATTTACCTTTTCTAAGTGTAACTTGAAGAACAAAAAGTTACCACCTCTTGTACCACACTGTTGGTCTTCTGTTCATGTTTTCTAAGGTCCATCACTAACAAGTCTTCAAATAAAGATATAAGGACACTAGGATTTTGTCTGTTCTGTATCCTTTCAACACAGATGCATGAGGTTGTTATGAAGAGACAGTGCTATTCAGAAAGCAGTGATCACGTTATTTAGGCTCCACATGAGAAGGTAAATAGTAATTAATCAGAATAGTGACTCCCTATGGGCGTAATTAGTGTTGAAATCACAGTAAATCAGTTGCTGTCAATTACTGCCAAAGACAATTGCTCTCAACTAGAAGCTCAGGGATAAGTTTTACTGTATTTACATGTTCTTGTTGTACTTCTTGGTGTCCAAGAGACCTCTGCTACATACTCATTAACTTCAGAAGCTTTAAGGACTCTGTCTTCACCTGGTAGCTCTTTTAACAACAGTAATGACAAAACAGCTTTGGCTTAGAACCTAGCTCATGCAGTTCTTTAGAAAAATAACTTGCATTTGAAAGCATATGAATGGGGAAGATAACACTGAGATTATTTCTCACTTGGCAAGAATTATTCAACAAAGTTATTTTTTAGTTCATGCCAGAGGTCTTATTCTCTCATTTGTCTCATAAATTGAGGGTTTTCAGTGCAATATGAAGGAAAACAAATACAGGATTTAGCCTGTAGAAGATAAAAGTTGTTAAATGAATTAAAAAATCAAATAAATGAGGGAATTTATGCTGTTTCATGTCACTCTTACCTGACTACAATTCATTCTTGAGTAGCAAAAACAAACTTTGAAACCAGTGAGATTTTTCATCAGTGAGTAGGGGAAAACAGTGACATCTTATAGGACTTTGATGTTAGAAGAATTTGTTTTACAAAACATCTGGGAAGTTCTTTGATCCACTTTCAAAAAAAAAAAAATCCAAAGTTAGGAGCAGTGAATGACACACAGATATCAGTGTTCTCATTTCCTTCCCCTCTATTTTTTTTCCTTTGTTCCAGATAGTTTTTGAATTTTGACAGGAGATTTTTAGGAAATGCAAATAAAACAAAAGCTCTACATAGATTGGATGACTAAAATGAGGAGAAAACCAAGCTTGGAATCTCATTTTCTTTTAATCCTCATTCTTTATTCATTGTGATTGATGAAAAAAAAATAAAAGAAACAAAGAAGATTTGAACCCAAAGTAGCAAAATATTACAGATTTGAAAGACGGAAAATTGTCCTTATTTGGTGGAAACATAGAATTGAAATTAGTTTAAATGTGCTTCATGTTTTTGATTGTCAAAACTTTCAGTGGCTGTACAAATACTTAATCTCCAATTGAGTTGTAGGGCCTTTGTGATTTTAAATTACACTGTATCTTCAAAATTTCCTTGATGATCAAAATATTTGTGTGGATTTTGATTTCTTATTTGGCTTTGGAAAAAATATTTATGAATATGATCATTTGAAGCATAAATTTAAATCTTGTTTAATTAATTTATTAACATGTAGTGATCTTTTTTATTACTTTACATTATTACCTTGGGATAGCATTAGTTTGTTATGGAGTTTCTTATCTTCCTTATAAACATGTTATTTTTCAAAGCTTTGAGATAAATCCAAATTTATAAGATATTTTCCTTATTTTTATGAGAACTTTATGTGTCAGTAGGGGTTGATTCAAATGTGTGGAAGGTTTTCTTTTTGCTTCTTAAGAAACAGTCTAATCTGTGTAATTTAGGTTCATTCTTTACTCTGAAAACACAGTCTCTCTGAGTGTTCAGGTTCCAGAAAAATTCAATCTTCTTTGGTTTGCATAGGAGTTAATGCCTATTTTGGATGTCAAAAATATTACAGAAAATTTATGTAATATCTGTTACCCTCCCTGCTGAAGATGATGCAATTTTTTGGGATCCCTAAGGGTCTTAGGTAGGATTCAGGTGCTGGTCTACCTAAACATGTATTGAAATGCCGTTCTAGGCAAGAGAAAAGTGCAAAACTCTCAGAAATAAGCAAATGCAGCAGATTCTAATTAAATGGCAAAAGAGCTTCCAGAGCAAAGAGGATGCTGCATGAATAGGCACTCGCAAAGTTAGGCACATTCAGGAAGTAGGGGAATGTATTATGTTGCGAATTATTTTTGGTAACTGTAAAAATATAAAGAGGATTTACATCAATTAGCTCCCATGTATGTTTTCTATCGTAAAGTCAAAGAAGTAAATTAATTTAAACAGTAGATTAATCCATATAGGGTAGGCTTTTTACTTTTGTTTCAGGACCGGCCACTTGGCTAATGTGAGTGAATAGTTAGTATTCATGGCCATCCTTTTAGTTAGTGACAACTTTTTAGTTTCCACATACAAATGTACCATGGAAAATAATGTCTCTCACACTCTTTTTCCCTCCATCCCCATTT